>CM021107.1:196572294-196604954 GCA_007115665.2 Sequoiadendron giganteum | reverse complement strand
TGAGTGAGAGAGAGAGAGACAAAGACTTGGGAGAGGGAGAGGGGGTAGGAGGGGGAGACTTCAAAGAGAGAGAGGGAGTGGGAGAGAAATAGAGTGGAGAGGGTTAAGGGTAGAGGGTAGATGGTTTAAGGGTTTAGAGTTTAAGGGTTTCGAGTTTAGGGTTTAGGGCGAAGGGTAAAGGGGAGAGAGATAGATGGAGTGAGTGAGTGAGAGAGACCTAAGAGAGAGAGGAGAGGTAGGAGGAGAGAGTGGTAGAGATATAGAGGGTTTAATTATTTATGGTTTAAGGTTAAGGGTTTAGGGTTAAGGGTGGAGAGGAAAGAGATGGTATTAGAGAGATATATAGGGTAGAGGGTAGATGGTTTAAGGGTATATGGTAGAGGTTTAAGGTTAGAGGGGAGAGAGATAGGAGTGAGTGAGATAGAGACCTAAGAGAGGGAGAGGGGGAGAGGGCGTAGGAGGGAGAGACTTGAGAGAGAGAGAGGGAGGCAGTGGAAGAGAGATAGAGGGTAGAGAGGACAGAGATAGAAGGAGTGAGTGAGAAAGAAAGACTTGAGAGAGGGATAGGGGGTAGGAGGGAGATTCTTGAGAGAGAGGGAGGGAGTGGGAGAGAGATAGAGGGTAGAGGGTTTAAGGGTTAAGGGTAGAGGGGAGAGACATAGAAGGAGTGAGTGAGTGAGAGAGAGTGACTTGGGAGAGGGGGAGGTGGAAGGAGGGAGTGAATTCAAAGAGAGAAAGAGAGAGAGAGAGAGAGAGAGGGATTGGGAGAGAGATAAAGGGTAGAGGGCTAAGGGTAGAGGTTAGAGGGTTTAAGGGTTAAGGGTTAATGGTTTAGGGTATATATTTATGGTTAGATGGGATAGAGATAGAGGGAGTGAGTGAGAGAGAGACTTGAGAGAGGGAGAAGGGGTAGGAGGGAGATAATTGAGAGAGAGAGAGTGAGTGGGAGAGAGATAAAGGGTAGAGGGTAATGGCTAACGGGTAGAGGGTAGAGGGTTTAAGGGTTAAGGGTAGAGGGGAGAGACGTAGAGGGAGTTAGTAACTAAGAGAGAGAGAAACTTGAGAGAGGGAGAGGAGGTAGGAGGGAGAGACTTGAGAGAGATAGAGGGTAGAGAGTAGAGGGTTTAAGGGTTAATAATTTAGGGTTTAGGATTAAGGGTAGAGGGGAGAGAGATAGAGGGAGTGACTAAGAGAGAGATAGGGCGAGGGAGGGAGTGGGAGAGAGATTGAGGGTAGAAGGTAAATGGTAGAGGGTAGAGGTTTTAAGCCTTTAGGGTTTAAGGGTAGAGGGTAGAGGATTAAGGGTAGAGGGGAGAGATATAAAATTAGTAAGAGAGATAGAGACATGGGAAAGTGGGATGGGGTATGAGAGAGAGAATTTAGAGAGAGAGAGATAGGGAGTGGGGGAGAGATAGAGGGTAGAGGGTTAAGGGTGGAGGGTATATGGTTTAAGGGTTTAGGGTTTAAGGGTTCTTGGATTAGGGTTTAGGGTTAAGGGTAGAGGGGAGAGAGATAGAGGGAGTGAATTAGAGATAGAGAGAGACTTGATAGAAGGAGAGGGGGTAGGAGGGAGATAATTGAGAGAGAGAGAGGGAGAGGGTAGATGTTTAAGGTTAGTGGGTAGAGGGTTAAGGGTAGAGGGGAAATAGATAGAATGAGTAAGTGAGTGTGTGAGAGAGACCTGAGAGAGGGGGATGGGTAGGAGGGAGAGTCTTAAGAGAGGGAGAGAGAGGGAGGGGGTGGGAGAGAGGGAGGGTAGAGGGTAGAGGGTTTAAGTTTAGGGTTAAGATGAAATTGGGGGTTAAGGGTGGAGAAGGAGACATAAGGTAAGTGAGAGAGAGAGGAGAGGAGAGAATTGATAGGAGGAGATTTAGAGAGAGAGAGAGAGAATTAGAGTGGGAGAGAATAGAATTAGAGGTTAAAGGGTAGAAATTATAGAGGTTTAAGGGTTTAGGGTTTATATGGTTAAGAATTAGGGAGAGAGAGATAAAGGGAGTGAGTGAGTGAGAGAGAGACTCGAGAGAGGGTGAGGGGGTAGGAATGAGATACTTGAGAGAGAGAGATAGAGGGTAGAGGGTTTAAGGTTTTAGGTTCTAAGGGTAGAGGGGAGAGGGGAGAGGGATAAAAGAAGTGAGTGAGTGAGTGAGTGAATGAGTGAGTGAGAGACCTACGAGATGGAGAGGGGGTAGGAGGGAGGGACTTGAGAGAGAGGGATAGGGAGGGAGTGGGAGAGAGATAGATGGTAGAGGATTAAGTGTAGAGGAGAGAGATATAGGATTGAGAGAGAGAGAGAGACTTGATAGAGGGAAAGGGGGTAGGATGGAGAGTCTTAAGAGAGAGAGGAAGAGAGTGAGAGAGAGATAGAGGGTAGAGGGTTTAAGGGTTAAGGGTAGAGGGTAGAGGGTGGAGGGGAGAGACATAGGAGTGAGAGAGTAACAGAGAGATACTGGAGAGAGGGAGAGGGGGTAGGAGGGAGATACTTTATAGAGATAGAGAGTGAGAGAGAGAGGTAGAGGAAGTGAGAGAGAGAGGGGGTAGGAGGGAGAGACTTGAGAGAGTGAGTGTGAGAGAGAGAGACTTGAGAGAGGGAGAGGAGGTAGGAGGGAGAAACTTGAGAGAAAGAGAGGGTGGGAGAGAGAGATAGAGGGAGAGGTGGTATTAGGGAGAGACTTGAGACAGAGGGTGGGAGAGAGATAGAGGGAGTGAGTGAGATAGATAGAGATAGAGGGAGTGTGAGAGAGAGGGAGTGAGAGTGATAGAGTGGGATATATAGAGAAAGAGGGAGAGACCTGAGAGAGAGACAAAATAGGGTTTATGGTTTAAGGCATAGTGTATAGGGTTGAGGGATAGGTGAGAGACCTAGATGGCTAAGGGGGATGGAGGGCTAAGGATAGAGATATAGAAAACAAGCCTATTAAAAATCATCTTTCTCATAACATGAGCTTGTTTTGAAGTAGTTGAGATATGTTCATTTGTTTATAAATACATAGCACACTCGTATTATAGCATGCAAATGTTATAGAATGAGCACATTACAGTGTGAGTGTATTATAGCATGGGCGCATTATAATGCAACTGTGTTTTGTCTTGATCTAAAAATAGGAAAAAAATCAATATACTCATGATCTCTAGGCCCACATTTTTCATATTCTCCTGGTTATGCGTGTGTTCTAAAAAAAAGAAGCTTTTTGATGATTTGTGAAGTGTTCATGTATGTTTTTCACATTCCACCACCTTTTCATGATCTTTCTGCCACCTTTGTATGAAATAGTAGAGTTTTCACGTTGAAAGGCATATAAAATCAATTCAAGTCTCAATTCCATTCAAGAGTGATATGCAATTGAAGTTTGGAGGGAAACAATATTTTTAAAAATTCAAATTTTTGAGGAGTTTGAAGAAAGAAGAAGCAAAGGATACATAATTGGGTAGAACTCCTCCATTCGAATCTCTAATTTTTAGGTATGTGAAGTCTACACATTTTATTTCATTCTATTTTGGCTTTCTTTGATTTTCTTATTTTGCATATTCCATGTTCATCATTGTTTGTTTTTCATTATAACCTTATCTTTTTAGTGCACATTTTAAATTACACAATTCTTTACACGTGCCAATTACATTTTTAAACCATATCTCTTTGAGGCATTTTATTAAACAATTGAATTACCTTGTGTATGCTTCCACATTTTGTATACACATATATATGAAAAAAGCTATAAGTAAGTAAAATAAGACATCATGTCTCAATCCTTTACTATGGATGTGCACACTCCTCTCCAAATCTTTCATTTTGGTATAGGCATGGGGTATGTTGGAAAATGTAGTGGAATTTGGTTTTACACCTAGAAATTGTATATGCTTGAAATTTTCAAAAGCATTTTCAAAAAATCCATTTTTTGCATATCTTGAAATCATTCTAGTCCATGAGGACGATATCTCATTGAGGTATATTTTCAAAAATTTCTACCAAGTAGTTGATTGCCTTGTCTATGCTCCCAAAGCATTTTATCGAACAACATAGACAAGGCAATCAGATGTTTGAAGAAATTACTCAAAGAAATGGGGTCTCATGGTGTTGTGAATTTTCAAATGTCTATTACATTGTATATGCTACTAAATTTTCTATACATTTCTCTACAAATCTGGAATATACTCATCCCACATTGATAGATCTTTGAATCTATTTTGGTTTTCATCTCTATTTCTAAATTTACCTCATCACTAAGATTGTGATATATTTTAAATGTTTCCTTTATTAGTCCACCTAAAATAGATTATAACCCTTCTCTCCATTGTTTCAAGACTCTTTATTCAAGGCTATGTTATCAACATGGGGAAAGGTGCAACCTATCTTGCAATCATGGCATGCCACAAAACCACATTTATTTAAGGCATTGGATCCAAAAATTCATGTGAGCACTAGCAATCTAGTGAGCTCACTAGCTTGTCAATGTGGTAGGGTTGAAAAGGTAGGGGCAACATGAAAAAATTCCTCATAGAAATGGGGTCTCATGGTGATGTAGACAAGGTAGGGGTATCATGAAAAAATGCCTCATAGAAATGGGGTCTCATGGTGAGACCCCATTTCTATGAGTAATTTTCGTAGCTACCTTTTTCGTGCATGAGTTTCGAGGCAGGCACGGTCCTTTGGCTACGTGGGGATTGGTGAAGACGGTGTGTGGTGGGGTTGACAGGTGGGGGATACTTGAAATGCCTCGCCAGGAAGTAGGGTCTCGCTGGTGATGCTGGCAGCCTCACGTAAAGATTTTTTTGGATGGAATGCAGCAAAAATGTAGTCATGTGGCGTACTTTATTACTGAATGGGATCAAGGGTGAAACGCGGGATAGGAGCGTGTGAATTACCGATAATGGTTTTGCGCCGGGCATTATGCTAAAATGTGGTGCAGCGACCAGAAGCTGGTGAGGCTCACTGTAAGCGTCAATCTTGATCGAGGAGTTGACAAGGTAGGGGCTACATGAAAAAATGCCTCATAGAAATGGGGTCTCATGGTACATAACTATGACAACCTATTTCTATGATGCATCTTTCCATGCTACCCTTACCTTTTCAACCCTACCACATCGACAAGCTAGTGAGCTCACTAGCTTGTCAATGTATGGTAGGGTTGACAAGGTAGGGGTTGCATGAAAAACTAGCTCATAGAAATGGGGTCTCATAGTGATACAGGTTGACACGGTAGAGGCTGCATGAAAAAAATTCTCATAGAAATGGGCTCTCACAGTGATACATCACCATGAGACCCCATTTCTATGAGGCATTATTTCATACAACTCCTACCTTGTCAACCATACCGCATTGACATCACCGTGAGACCCCAGTTCTATGAGGCATTTTTTCATGATGCCCCTACCTTTTCAACCCTATCACATTGACAACATCACCATGAGACCCCATTTCTATGAGGCATTTTTCATGTTGCCCCTACCTTGTCAACCCTACTACATTGACAAGCTAGTGAGCTCACTAGCTTGTCAGTAATGTGGAGTTGAACAGGTAGAAGGTATAAAGAAATGCCTCACGAAATGAAGTCCTTGTGTTCCACAATCCCTAAGTGACATCAGGTGAGACCCCCATTTCTATGTGGATTTTTCATGACCATGCTGCTTTTCAACCCTAATGCATTAACAACATCACCATGAGACCCCATTTGTTTTGAGCATTTTTTCATGTTGTCCCTACCTTGTCAGCCTACCACCTTGACTAGATCCTTTGTGCGACCCCATTTCTATGAGGATTTTTTTCATGTTGCCCCTACCTTTTCAACCCTACCACATTGACAAGCTAGTGAGTTCACTAGCTTGCCAATGCTCACATTAATTTTTGGATGGAATGCCTTAAAGAAATGTGGTCATGTGGAATTCCTTGATTGCAAGATAGGCTCAAAATGGAAGCATGGACAAGGCATGTGAATTGTTTGGCAATAATGTTTTCATAGACATGTATGTAAAATGTGGTACCTTTGACAAGCTAGTGAGCTCACTAGCTTGTCAAAGGTACCACATTTTACATACATGTCTATGAAAACATTATTGCCAAACAATTCACATGCCTTGTCCATGCTTCCATTTGCAATCATGGCATGCCACATGACCACATTTCTCTAAGGTATGCCATCCAAAAATTCATGCGAACTTTTTCTATGCTAGAAATACTCTTCTATAGGATGATTGTAAGTATTTTATATGAAGCCTTGATGACATATATTTCATTTATTTATATGGATTCATTTTTTAGGAACTAATATTTGTATCATTATCATGCTATAGGTAAGATTATCCACCATGCCAAGGAAATGAAGGAATAAAATAGCAAACGAAGAGTGTGAAACTAATAAAGAAATTAAAAACTAATGGATGAGGGAACATCATCAGAAGAGGAAATTCGATACAATTGATGAAAACAAGCCAATTGAAGAGGAACCTCAACCAACAAAAAAGAGAAAAGGAATTGGCGAAACAAGGGGCACAAATATGAAAGCATCATGCTAAGATATATTTGAATAACATAGTTGGAGACACACCCTATACCACAAGTGAATATGAAGGGACACCATCTACCACAAGTGAATTTGGAGGGACACCATCTAGCTCAAGTGAATATGGAGGGACACCATCTACCACAAGTGAATATGGAAGGACACCGTCTACCGCAAGTGAATATGGAGGGACACCATCTGCCACATCTCAGGTTGAGAGTACACCATCACTCGCATTTGACAAAGAAGGTAAACCATCATCCCCATGTCAACCTCAAGGTATGTCATCTATTCCACCCTCAATCGAAGGTGCATGGTCTAGCCCATCTCACTTAAATATTGATAAAATTCCTAATGTTTAGATGTATGTACATAAGATAACACCACCTATAATTTTACATATAAAGGTAAAGTATTTGATTAATATTGATGAGAATATTTTCTAGCCAATGGAAGGTAATATTCCAGAACATACTTGTAGAAGATATGCTGATAAGATTTGAAAAAAAATATTTGAAAGGCTAAATGAGACTGCAAGATGCCAACTATTTGTTGAAATGATGCGAGGTATAAAGTATAGAAACATCATGAAGATTATTTGGTTGAGAACATTGAACGATTCAATTGAAAATACTATTGTGAAGAATCTAATGGATGCTTATGAGAGTGTGCATAAGACTTCACACTCAAAGGATAGTAATGTTACTTGACGTGTCATTACATTGAATTTGGTAAGTAGTCAAACAAGGAGATCTCATCTCATTATAAAGACGAGTCAAAAATTGAGAATTAATAGAAAAACTTTATCAAGAGTCATTCAAAGGCACCAAAAAATTGAGGGCACCGATTCAAATGAATTATGGGTATTCTCATGGAGACTCCCATGAAAAGATAAACTAGTTGTTGAAGCATTGAGAACACTAATTGAATAATATTTGAAGAATAACACAAGGCCATCTCTAAATCAAAGGGATGTGATAAGAAGGATAATCGGTAGTCAGAACTATGAGCCACATCCAAAGTATTTTTGGATACGACTCAAACCCAATTTTTTCATAAATTTCAAGAGGATTGTCCTCAAATTCAAATTTGTCAAAGATATTTTGAAATGTTTAAATTTTTTATGTCAAGATAAATCACACATTTACTACTTGTTGTTGTAGATTACATATTGAATTCTCTAACCATTATGATGTTTATCATTTTATATGTTTAGATTTACATACTAACGATGTTTTGCAAGATTATGGCATACATGCCCCACCAACATCTTCAAGAGAGTTCTTATCAAAAAAATAATGTGAAAGAGAGGATGGAAAAATATTATACATGAAACTATGCTTGGATGGTTCATGTCAGTGTTGTGGTGGCTTGAAACGTATGCTAGTATGTCAACATATTGAAAGCACACATGAGGTGGGAAAGAAACTAGTAGAGTTTAGGAAGTATAAAATAGTGGAATACATAAAAAAAGATGGTAATAAAGCAAAAAGGTGTGATTTGGTTATTCAGAAGATTCCAATGTACCAGTTTATGTTTACATTTCATGATAGTATAGTGTATCATTATGCAAGGCATATCCATAGATCTCAATGGTTGGATTTTCAATTGAAGTTATGTAAGGACACCTTTCTAGTTGGAAGCATAGTTTCAGTGGTAAAATTTGCAGAGAACTACACTCTATGGCTATAGCATGAAGTGTAGTCACAATATTACAACTCCACACAAGTTTTGATATTTGTGCACATAGCATTCCTTCATGCAACTGATAGTATAGAGGACCAAAGGAAGGTATTGAGAGAGTACCACTTTTATATTAGTGATGATCGCACACATTCTCCAAAGTTCTTGCAAGTTTTCTTCTAATTGTTCTACAATGATTTGGCTTAGAGGGGCATAGCACATGGTCAACATATATAATATGGTCAGATAACTCTGCAACACAATTGAAGAATTCATGCATGTTCTACTGGTTGAGCAAGGTGCATGTCATTATAGGTATTCAGCATATGTGGAACTTTTGTGAGGCTGAGCATGGAAAGGGAGAGCATGTGTCAAAAGAAAATTAGCATGAGAAGAGTTAAAGTATAAATATAATGCAAAGTTGATAGATACAAAATCAATCATCGAGTGGTGTAATGATTTGATGGGTCTAGCTAATGAAGGTAAGCCTTCAGTTCATATTTTTTTTGGTTGATGGATGATACTAACATTGCACCATATGAGGATTGTTTTAAATTTATAGGATCGAGTGAGTTACACTCTTTCCTTAGCTAAAATGTAGGTTCATGGACTATCCATACACGTAAGATGCCATGCTTTTGTTCTTCATGTACAATGCAAGCCTAAGATGATTGTGAGTCAAAGGAGTGGGTTGAGAAATGGTGGTTAATTTATCTTAGCCCACTTAACATGTATCACCCTCCGAGTGGATTGGAACTAAAATAGATGGAATCATCAATTTAATTTGACCATATATCAGATCTAGCTCAACTAGGTAATATATCTACTTGCATATTTTTTAATATTCCTATTGTTATCTTCCTTTGTAGTGTATTTGTAATGTGGATTAATTTCATCTAATTCGCTACACATATCAATGTAGGGCATGTTTATGCAGTTATTGCAGATAAAGAAAATGAAGAGGGAACACATTATTACTTGTGTCATTGTGTTGAGCCCAAAAATAAATTAGAGGCCCCAGTTATAGATTGATAAAACATCAAATACCCTACTGTCTCAATTGTTGTTACTAGAATGTGGCTTAGAAGGTACCCACATAAGAGTGTTAATGTTTGGTTGTTTCAAGAATGGCATGCATCAGAAGATTCTTCATTACTCAAACCTTGTCATGGCATCGAATGTCCATTTGATAAAATATGGGGGTAGACCTTTGAACAAGACATTGAGGAAGGTACGTGAGTCTGACCATGAGGCAATAATTTACACATTAAAGAGTAGAGGAGACCCAAATGGTTTGTTGGATTAGTTTGTAAGTATGCGCATTGGTTCTTATTAATTTTTAAGTATGAAAATTAATTTGTATGATGTCAATGCTATCATATAATGTTTATATCATGTATGCAGGTGATTCTTGGAGTTATCAGACTTGCAAATGTAGCACACTTTATGTTTAGAACTGTAGAAAAAGGATACAAATTTCAATGGTATTTTATTTTTCTCAAAAATATGGAAGAAAAAATGATGTAGAATATTATCAATAGATTAGTAAACTAAGTGGAAGATTAAATTGTGTTGTTTTTATAATAGGTTATAGGTTTCCAAAGGGTTGGAAAGTAATAGTTTGGTTATTTTCTATTCATGTTCATCCTCATTAATTTGAGGTCCCTCTAAAGTGTAATTTTGATAGATGGGAAGTATGCTTTATATTCATATAAAAATTACTTTTTAAGATATTCAATGGACTAGATTGACTAGTGATAAGTTATAAGATATTACATAATTGAGCACACAAGTTTTAGATTATTGACATATCCCATGTTTATTTGAATTGATTATGTGATTATTAATATTTATAGTCTCTTATTTATTTAGGTGAGAGCAAGTAAACCTAGATAAAGTTATAAAGTATATGCCAAATCCAAGACTAAAAATTGGTACTAAATTATTCATTTGAAGTTAACACCATCGTGACCACCTAGATCGTGTAGACACTATAAAAGTGTGTGTGAAGCTTAGTGAGAGAATTTCAAGTTATTCATTTGAATTTAACCTCATCATGAGCACCTATGATATAGACAATATAAGAGCATCTTGAATGTATGAGTGGTATTGTAAAAGATCTATGAGAATGAAGTATCTAAGGCCTCCTTGAATCCTATTTTTGGTTATTATGAGAGAATCTTATAAGATGAGTTTGTGTGCATGGAAAATGGGGCACATTGATTCAATATTTGATTTAAGTGGGGTGTTGGAATTCATATAGGTTGAATTTTTTCTCATGATTTTGTATTACCACTTGATAGTTTTGAGAAAGCATTGTGCTTACAAGTACAAGAACTTAGGTTTCATATTGGTGTATGAATCATATTAGACAATTGTAGCACAAAAATAAGAATTAGGATTGCCAAATAAATATCATTTTATTGTAAACACCATATTATTAATATAGTGATTGTAATAACCATTGATGGTTACCAATAATTCTTTTTCTTCTATTATTCTCTTCCTATTATAACTAGCACTAATTGACTAAAATTTTATAAAAACTCCATTTATTAAAACAAATCAACCTAATGATTATATCTCAATATCAATATAGCATGCCATCTATTCACATAAACATTTAAAAAGTTTAATTTGTAAACATTTTTTATGTATAATGTAATAAAATAATGTCAAAATGTCATAAAAATAAACATATTTATAATTAGTAGAAACATGTATGACTTGTTAGATGTTGTTCAAGTAGCATGAATTAACTCAAGTACCCCACAAGTTCACACACATTTTACAACTAAAAATCCATGTCTTCCCTCAAACATTTGTAATTGGGTTTGGGATCTAGTTTCCTAGTGCCTATTTCTTGCTGCCCTCAAACATTTATAATGATATTTATTCAAATTTTGAAATTTATTGTTGCCCTCAAACATTTGTAATTCATGCATCATAATCCTTTAATAGTCCAAATTGTAAAAGGGTGGAAAAATTTGACTGCCTGTTACCTAGAGACTATGTCAGTTATTGGAATTTCATCTGAGGCATCAGGTTCATTTAGGGCACCTTTAAAATAACCTCTCTTGGTTTTTGTTATCTTGGATTCATTTTGTTGTGGTGTCCAGTTTTCACTTGATGAAAAAAGTGTCAAATGCAAGCAATGTAAAATTGCAAAGTGGTGCAAATTTCATTCTACAACTCATGTGACCAAACAAACATGGGTACATTTATGCTAGGCATGGTCCTTTTTCACACCCAAACACACTGAGTCACTTCGAGCTACATTCAACTGGCTCGATCTCTTAATGGTCCAAAGTGCAAAATGGCTACAATCTTTGGCAGGCTATTACTCACAAATTGTGAAGCTTACGAACTCTTTATTTGAGCCAATGGGATCATTTTGGGCCCCTCTACAATAACCTCTCTCAGTTTTTGTTATCTCAGAGCCATTTTCCTATGGTGACCAATTTTTACTTGATAGAAAAAGTGTCAAATACAAGTAGTGTAAAGTTGCAAAGTGGTGCAAATTTCGTTCTACAACTCGTGTGACCAAACAAACTGTTCCAATGTGTCTAAATGGGTATTTTTACACTATGAATGGTCCTCTTTTATACCCAAACAAATCGAATCACTTCAATCTACGTTCAACCTCCTCGATCTCTTAAGAGTCTAAACTGCAAAAATATCTGCAATCTTTAACTAGCTATTACTTAGAAACCATGTTGCTTATGACCTCTTTGTCTAAGCCTATGGGATTTTATTGGGCCCCTATACAATAAAATCTCTTAGTTTTTATTATCTCAGAGTCATTTTCTTGTGCTGTCCAGTTTTCACTTGATGGAAAAAGTGTCAAATGCAAGCAGTGTAAAGTTGCATAGTGGTGCAACTTTTGTTCTTCAACCCGTGTGACCAAACAGACTATCCCAATGCATATGGATGGGTTTTTTTATGTTATACATGGCCCTATTTTGCACCCAAACATGTTGAATCACTCTAAGCTATGTTTAACCGACTTGATCCCTTAAGAGTCCAAAGAGCAAAATGGATGCAATCTTTGATAGGTTGTTACTCATAAATAGTGATGCTTACAAAATATTTGTCTAATCCTATGGGATCATATTGGGACCCTCTATAATTAAATTTCTCGACTTTTGTTATCTCAGAGTCATTTTCCTATGGTGTCTAGTTTTCACTTGATGGAAAAAGTGTCAAATGCAAGCAGTGTAAAATTGCAAAGTGGTGAAAATTTCATTCCGCAGCTTGTGTGACCAAACAAACTATTCAAACACATATAGATGGGTAAATTTATGCTAGGCATGGTTCTCTTTCACACCCAAACACATTGAATTAGTCTGAGCTACATTCAACCAATTCAATCCCTTAAGAGTCCAAAGTGCAAAATGGATGCAATATTTGATGGGATGTTACTTGAAAACCATGATTCTTACAAGATCTCTATTTGACCCTACAAGATTGTGTTGGGCCCCTCTACAATAACCTTTCTCATTTTTTGTTATCTTGGAGTCATTTTCCGGTGGTGTCCAGTTTTCACTTGATGGAAAAAGTGTAAAATGCAAGCAGTGTAAAGTTCCAAACTGGTGTTGTGTTTGAGAATATGTGGAAGAACTAATAAGTTAAAATAACACACCAATGAAACATTAGATTAAAGGAATATAATTAAAATTAAAACAAACTCTAAACAACAGCTCCTTCAAAAGCGTTCCATTGTCCTCTATCTCCAAAGATCTGTTGTAAGTTGCTAGCTCTCAGTTGGTGTATGCAGCAGCTTTGGCAGAATGACAACTTAGAGAATGAGTTTATGCAAAATGCATGTCAATTGCTAAACAATTTAAGCTATGATATGAAACTAAAATGCTATGAACTTTAAAATGATATGCTTGAAAGGATTGCTAAAATGCTGATTCAAATGCAACTATAGTAATTGTGCTAAATTAACAAAATCTAGGATGAATTCAACTCACTAAAGGGTTGTATTTATAGATTTTTGGAGGCAAGAATTTTGTTAGAAAAGATCAACGATCAAATTTGAACCTGTCAAGATGAACGGTGAGAGATTCTACAGGTTGAGAGAAAGGTGGAATGTTGAGAGAATCATGGAGAATGTTTTCAACCCACAAAACTATTTCACTTCAAAAATGGAGACAATATTCCATTTGTCATTTTCAATTATGAGAGTTGGTTGGGAGTTGAGGATAATTCAATTAATTAAATAATTAAAATTATTTAATTTCATGTGACATGGATTTTAGAAGCTTCCATAATTAAATAAATAATATTTAATAATGTGAGAGATGAAAAAGGCGTGTAATTAAATATTTACAATATTTAATTATGTGAGATGTGAAGGAAAAAGTGTTAAATTAAATATTTATAATATTTAATTTAAATATGGAGTGAAGGATGAGTTAGAAGAATATTCCATTATTTGAAAATTCAAATTTAGAACAACATGATAATTAATATAAATAAATTATGAAATTTATTTAAATTAATTAAGAAGAAAATAATAATAATTAAATAAAATTATTTATTTAATTAAGCTAGAACAATTAAAAAAATGAACGATATAAATAAATAATTAAATTTATTTATGTGTAGACAACTTTTAGAATATTAATTAAATAATTCATATTTAATTAATTAACAGGTTTTGCAATGACCATTTTTAGATGTATATAGGTGCAAATTTTTTTATGCAACTTGTGTGACCAAACGAACTATTCCAACACAGCTGGATGGGTACATTTATGCTAAGCATGATCCTCTTTCACAACCAAACACAATGAATCACTTTGAGCTACGTTCAACTGGCTCGATCCCTTAAGAGTCCAAAGTGCAAAATGGCTACAATCGTTGATAGGTTCTTACTCATAAATTCTGACACTTACGAACTCTCTGTCTAAGCCTACGAGATCACGTTGGGCCCCTTTACAATAACCTCTCTCAATTTTTCTTATTTGAGAGTCATTTTTCCATGGTGTCTAGTTTTCACTTCATGGAAAAAGTGTCAAATGCAAGCAATGTAAAGTCGCAAAGTGGTGCAACTTTCATTTCGCAATGCATGTGACCAAATGGGTTGTTCCAACACATCTAGATAGGTACATTTACGCTAGACATTGTCCTCTTTTGCATCCAAACACACAAAATCACTCTGAGCTATGTTCAATTGGCTCAATCCTTTATGATGACATGCAAAACAATAGAAATGAGAAACATTCACATGACAGTTGAAAAGTCTAAGTTTTCCACACCAAAATCATATGATCATCCTCAAGTCTAGCAAGGGGAAAACATGTGTTAATTATCCTCCTTTCCCTTACAATAATATAAAACTAATTGAAAATGTGTTCAATGATGGAACTCAGAAACATTTTATTTTTTCCTCAAATAACAACTTTGGTTGTGAAGCATTTTTTCATTTTCATTTGAAATGATTTGATATGCCTGAAAATTGGAGTCTAAGAGAAACAAGTGATGATCTCGTGTACATTTATTATTTGGTGTGATAAATAAAATTTTCACCCAAGTCCATTTCTTATTTGTATTATAAATTATAAAGCTTTCTCCCAAGTCCATTTCCCATACAAGAAAAATATTGCAAAAAGTTGACATATACATCTTTCGATGTACATTTGCATGGTGATGGATGAAGAATATAACAATTCATTCTATACTATGAGGATTATGCTATGAAAATGTTTAAAGACTATTCGAGATAAATGTTTGTATGATAATGTGTCAAGAAGTTAACTACTCATTATCTACTATGAATATTATATTTTGCAAGTGTTGTGAAGATAATGTATCCTTTGATTAATTGAGTTGTTCCAATAAAAACATTAAATATACTGGAATCCTTTTATGAAATATCTCATGGAATATCAATTAAAAATGTGATTCTAGATTTTAGATAAAGCATTTGATCGAACTCTTTGAATTAAACTGAATTGAGATATGTAAGAACAAGGGAGCACTAAGAAATAAATTTCTCAACTTGGATATTAAATAAGTTGTGAAGGGTGAACTATTCTTTATTCAGTTATGCCTATGTGGGTTCATTTTCCTTATCTCTCATTGTAATTTTGGGTGGATTACTACTTTCAAAGTATTGGGAATGCTTTGGGTTGATTTATATCCATTGATCTAATGGACATAAAAATATATCAAAGGGGTTTCTTGATAAAATTTGGTTGAAAGTTGGGGAGCGAGCATGGAAACAAGCCATTGATTATGAAAATGTTAGTGTAGAATATTCTGTCTAAAATATTCCTTTAGATATGTTTTCTAGTTGTTAGATTTTTAGGATAATGATTTCTTAGTTGTGCAATATTGCATGCAGTTGCATGCCTATTTTCTAGTTAGCAGTTTCCATTCTAGAAGGTTTATCTACTGATATATATATTATACCCATTTTTAAGCAATTATCAAGTTAATAATCAGTGCATTTATTTATTATTAATCTTTTTTTTTTAATTTGTGAAATTTTTTAATTTGTAACTCTACTAGTATTCTTAGAAATATTGAAATTGTTTAGCATCAACTAATAAAGTTGTTTAGCATATGCATGAATACAAGGTATACACATGGAAACATGTAAGTTCCAAAGTATACATTGGAATACACATAAGTCACAAAGTATACACGTAAGTTGTAAATAATACACCTGAATACACGTAACTCATATCTATTGAACCATGGATTTATAATGAAAATATGGACAACATTGATAAGAAAGATTTGTATTAACCAAATAGTCATGAAGGCATACATCAATATATGTTGATAGAAGTATAAAATACATACAAAATAGTCATATAGGTTTATGAGAATGCCATATAGTCATACAACAAAGGGCTCTGGAATCAAAAGTCATTGCTCTCCATGCTCTTGAAATAAACTCTTTCCCTTTGCTTGTCAACTGGATGGGGACAAGTCAGTCACTCATTTATTCTAAGGTCGTGGAGTGCTTTTGGTGCTCCATCGAGGGTTTAGTTCTTGGTCAAGCTTTATTTGTTACAATAATAAGTAAAGACATTAATATATATGAATTACATTATAAAAAATGATATTTAGCAAAATAATCACTTACTTCCACTAGAAAATCACTCTCCTCGAGGTAAATATTCCCATTCCAATGTTGTGGCATGATGAAGTCCTGTAGAGATTATCCAAAGAGAAATTAAACTATGAATCAATAATGGTTTGATTTTTCACTAACTAAGAACTATAACAACAAATATAAATTGAAATTCAGTAATCTACCTCATACCTCCACGAGAGGCATCAAGGATTCTATAGTGGAAGAAACTCTAAGCTCCATTGTCCTGTAAACATGTGGAGGTGTGGTGGAACCTTGAAATTTTGAAATTTTGAATTGCCCATATTGAAAATTTTGCTTTTGCACACTCAGAAGTACCCTTGAAAAATCTACATAAATAACCTACTTTGGAAGGTCATAATTTGGAGCCTATTGATTTTCATGCAAAACCCCTTTGTGGGCCCACTCATGTGACATATGTGAATGTGCATGTAATTTTTTAGCTTCCCACGACGAGTTTTGACTAGGTTTTGAAAAATGAAGCTGGAGGGTTCTAGCACTATTTTGTTGTTTGAGAATATTCAATTCTACGGAGTGGCCTCTTGTTTTAGCTTATATTTCACAACTAGATCATTGTCAAGATGAATAGATTGGTTCCTTCCATTCCTCTCACATTCACATACTCTCATATTGGATTTTAGAGCCTCAGAATCTGATTTGCTATTTTTTCGAGATCAAAAGCAAATGTAGTTTATTCAATTTTTACATCTGCATTTCTAACAGTGTTTCAAGGTGGTCAACTTTGACCCGCAATATCTCATGAAGAATGATGATTCAAGAAAATCCCTTTTGCACACATACTCAGTTTACCTAAATGAGTTTGTGTTTCCAATCGTACCCTCGTAGAAGATGGTTTGTTATTTTTTAAGAGTAGTGACTTCATGAGCCTTGATTGGTTTTGAATAGGTGCAATTTCAGAAAATTCCGAGTAACCAACTTTTTTAATCAATATATTTCACCTCATGATCCCTTTTGAAAAATTGTCTTTTGTACTATATTCTTGGATCAAATGTGTGCATTCTTGCTCAGTTTCAACATCTCAGAATAAGTTTTGATAGGTTATTTAATTATTTTTTGATCGCGACAGGGCCAAAAGTGGTGTTCCAGAAAGTTTCAAATTCAACAATTCTATTAACAACCCATTTCTTGTTTTGGTCTAAAACCTCTAAAACTCCATTTTCATCAAAATTAGAGGTCAATTGGTACATTATTTTCATGTACTTCTATTGCAGCGAACACGTCTTTGTGCCAGTTTACAAAGGAGGTACCTAAATTTTAAGGGTTGCAAAAAATTTGAGGAAATGAGTTTTCTCTAAATAATTGATTATGATCCTACACAAATTTTCATGGCTCTAGGTGTCCTGATTTTCTCGCAATAAATTTTTTCAAATGACCCACAAGCGTAATTAAAAGGCACAATCTTTCT
The DNA here is from genome assembly GCA_007115665.2 of Sequoiadendron giganteum. Lineage (NCBI taxonomy): Eukaryota > Viridiplantae > Streptophyta > Pinopsida > Cupressales > Cupressaceae > Sequoiadendron > Sequoiadendron giganteum. Next base: position 196,587,238 of record CM021107.1, on the reverse strand, counting down.
AAAGTTTCAAATGCTAATATTTAAAATATTTAAAATATTGTGCAAGGATAAATGAGGCATTTAGGGAAAATATAAAATGCATTTCAAATGTTTTTGGGTCAAAGCAAGTTTAATTCCTTTCATGGCTTTCATGGCTGCACTCCAAAACTCATCTCTCGTGGTCATTTCTAGAAAAAAATGAAGGAAGACAGAGTTGTCTATTTCCTACTGTAAACATTTTCTTATATCACCATAGCCAGAGTAGTCGAGCATAAAGAATATTTTGGAAAAAATAAAGTAGATCAATTGGAAGAGAAGAAACCAAGCTACCCAGAGGAATCGTGCATACTGCACATTTCTAGTGATGACGCCAACAAAAGTGTTGTGCAGTGTGTGCACAAGAAAAAATATTATAAAACGAGTAAGCAATAGAGGAAAGGAAGCATCGCATGAGCCACGCAAGGAAAAGGATGATGCCAGCAGAAAACTTGTGCAGTGTGCGGGGAGGGTAAGATGTGGCCCAAATATTTTTTAATGGAGCCTTTTCTATTTAAAAGAAAGTGAAGATTGTGCATGAAATATGAAAGGCTGAGGTTAATTTTTTAATAGCTCGAGTTTTTTTTAAAAAGGAAAAGCAAGAAGCTTTAATATTAAGCAAGCACAACAAATATTTTAAAATGCAAAATTGAAGGCAATGTGGAGAGATCGTGCATACTGCACGAGTCTGGAGGATGACGTCGAGAAGAAGGATGTGCGGTGTGTGTGGAAATTTAAAGGCACGGAGTAAATTTTTATTTCCCCAATTTAATTCTTGAAAATCCTTTAGTAAAAGGAAAAACTTGAAACTAAAACATCGCCTAATAAGATTTTTAAAAGCTATGTGGGCCCTTTTAAAATTTGTTTTAAATGGTGTTTAAAATGCCATGGAAAGTGTGAGAAGGGTGTGGGTAAATGAAATATTTGTCTGATATAGTGATTTTCTAAAAGGTTTTTACCATTTTTAACTGGTGGGTGAAGTTATGAAGTATGGGTAAATTATTTTACCAAAATAAATTTAAAATTCCTTCATCACAATTTTTCCTAAAATTTTCAAGTGTTGTTGGGCATGTAAAGTAAAGTGCACGGGCAGTATTTTCAGTTTTACTTGGGGAAGTGAATATTTTAAATATTCATTGTGACTAAAGTGAATTTATTATTCACTTTATAAACGAATATTTTCTTATCTATGGGCTTTGAATATACATTTGAAGGTCATGTTGATTATGAGATTTCATGTCTTCATGATGAGAACAATGATGTTGAAAATGGAATTTTGCAGCTAGTTGAAAAGGATTCTTCTCTGGGTGATCAAGATTATTACAATTCTATTTTTAGCCCCGGTGACTGTGAGTCCTTTCAAGAGAAGGAAGCGGAGTTAATTTCTTCAAGTGAAGAGTGCTTCAATAGGGAAAATGATGACAACATTTTTGAAGCCTCACTATTGTATGATGATGATGGGTATGAATTGGGTATTCTTTTTGAAGAAGTATATAATCAATAGTATTATGATGCACTTGGTTATACTAATCTTACAAGTATTAAATGTAGCATTCATGATGAAACAAAGGAGCTTGCTGATTTGACAAATGCTTCTGAGAATGTCAGTACATCAGCTACAAATGACAAGGTATAAAATAAGTTTCAGTCAGAGCAATCATTTGTGAGAAGTTGCAATGAAGAAACCATTGATGGTTTTCAATTTGACATTGAAGAAGCTAGGCCTATTGATTGTTGTAGCAGTATGAACAGAGAAGGAGATATATATTCAAGAGGTTCATTGAATGAATCATCTCAAGTAGTTGATTATGAGGAGCATTCATATGTTGATAATGATAAATTAGGACTTCGGTTTGGTTTGATTCTTCACCTTCTTCTACTTCTTTTGTTGACTTTGAAGTTATTATTGATTGTTTACATGAGGATAGTATTGGTGTAGTTGTACATGATAGTGGAAATGTAGAGATAAATACTAGTACAACTAATGACACTTTTTATCATGAGTTTGTACTTGAAGAATGTGATTATTTCAATCACATGGATGCATATGAGGATCTTTTTTTTGAATCTGCAACTCACAGTTTTCCTCATGGGCAATATGCTTCAGATTTTCATGTTAGAGAAGTAGGAGATAATGTTGAGTGCCATACTCTTTGCAATAGTGAATATTTTTTTGACACTCACTATGATGAATTTGTTGCAAATAAAAGTTCTGATTCATGTGAATTTGTATTTGAAGCTTCTCTTTGTGATAACATTACTAATGTTGATAGTCTAGTTTATGAGCTGGAAGTGGGAAACATTGTTTGGGATACTGACATTTCTTTTGAATGCCATGATTTGAATGTGGACAATGGATTTGTGGGTGTTAATGAGTGTTTTTTTCAGAACATTGGTACATGTAGTAATATGATTGAGCTATGTTGTTGGGATAATGAAAAAGTCACCTATGATGCAATTCAGTTGAAGGAGATACAAATGTGTGAGCATTTTTTGTTCAATACGCAAGCAGATTGCACATTGTTCTTGGGGCATGATATCTCCTTCGAGCGTGGTCATTATGAAGGGGTTAGTTAATGTGATAAGACCTTGTATCCATGTGGTCTTGATCACTATCCTCATATGTTGCCACTTGATATAAAATCAGAGAATGAAGAGAGTGGTAGTGATGTGCCCTATGTGATTTGGTTTCCATGTGACAATGAAGCAAGACACAGAATAAATTCTAACTTGTTCAATGGCATCTTGATACTTGGGTTTGCAAGAATAAAATCACTCATGTGGTTGTGGTATGGTAAAGGAAAGCATGGATTAAGGTATATCAACTCATTTAATATATTGTTGTTTGATAGCGGCAAAATTTGACTCCCCTTTTTCATTTGGTGACCTAGGGTCATCAAGTGAACTTGAAAAAAGTGGTTGAATAAAGGAGCAGTTTGAGAGCACCTGATGGACTCAATATTTGGTCTACTCCCCAAAGATCTGGAATGTTGCTATGCCTATAGGGGGAATACATCCCTAGTCAGAGCCACTGGTGGCACCTTCAAATTTTACAAATTTGAAGTGCCCATATTGAAAATTTTGCTTTTGCACATTCAGAAGTACCCCTAAAAAATCTACCTAAATAACCTGCTTTGGAAGGTCATAATTTGGAGCCTATTAATTTTCATACAAAACCCCTTGGTGGACCCACTCATGTGACATATGTGAACGTGCATGTCATTTTTTAGCTTCCCACGATGAGTTTTGACTAGGTTTTGAAAAGTGAAGCTGGTGGGTTCTAGTACTGTTTTGTTGTTTGAGAATATTCAGTTCTGCAAAGTGGCCTCCTGGTTTATCTTATACTTCATAACTGGATCATTTTCAAGATGAATAGATTGGTTCCTTCAATTCCTCTCACATAATCTCACATTCATATACTTCCCTATCAGATTTTAGAGCTTTGGGATCTAATTTTCTATTTTTTTGAGATCAAAAGAAAATGTAGTTTATTCAGTTTTACATCTGCATTTCTAGCAGTATTTCAAGATGGTCAATTTTGACCCCTAATATCTCATGAAGAACGACGATTCAAGAAAATCCCTTTTGCCCACATACTCAGTGTACCTAAATGAGATTTTTTTTACATTGGTAGCCCCCTAGAAGATGGTTTGTTATTTTTTCAAAGTGGCGACTTCATGAGCCTTGATTGGTTTTGAATAGGTGCAATTGTAGAAAAGTCTGAGTAAACAAATTTGTTAATTAATATCTTGCACCTCATGATCTATTTGGAAAACTATCTTTTATACTCCATTCTTGGATCAAATGTGTGCATTCCTACTCAGTTTCAACATCTCAAGATAAGTTCTGATGGGTTATTTAATCATTTCTGATCGCAACAGGGCCAAAAATGGTGTTCCGAAAAGTTTCAAATTCTACAATTCTATTTACAACCCATTTCTTGTTCTGGTCTAAACCCTCAATAGATCCATTTTAATCAAAAATGGAGGGAATTTGGTACATTATTTTAATGTACTTCTATTGTGGCGAATACATCCCAACACCAGTTTACCAAGGAGGTACCTAAATTTTAAGGGCTAGATAAAATTTGAGGAAATGGGTTTTCTCTAAATAATTGCTTATGATCCTACACAAATTTTCATGGCTTCAGGTGTCCTGATTTACCCGCAATAAATTTCTTCAAATAGCCCACAAGCATAATTAAAAGTAACAATCTTTCTAAAGTTTCAAATGTTAATATTTAAAATGTTTTGAATATTTTAAATATTGTGCAAGGATAAATGAGAAATTTAGGGAAAATATAAAATGCATTTCAAATGTTTTTGGCTCAAAGCATGTTTAATTCTTGCTTCTGGTTGGTCTAGAGCCGACTTTGAGGGCTTTCATGGCTGCACTCCAAACCTCATCTCCCGTGGCCATTTTCTTGATAAAAAATGGATGAAGATAGAGTTTCTTATTTCCTAATGTAAACATTTGTTTATATCTCCATAGTCAGAGCAGTCGAGCATGAAGAAGATTTGGGAAAAAATGAACCAGATCAATAGGAAGAGATCAAGAAACTAGGCTACCCAGAGGAATTGCGAATACCATGCAAGTCTAGTAATGATGCCAAAAAATGTTTTGTGCGGTGTGCACATAGGAAAAATATTATAAAAGGGGTAAGTAATAGAGGAATGGAAGCATCGTGCGAGCCGTGCAAGGCAAAGGATGACATGAGCAGAAAACTTGTGCAGTGTGTAGGGAGGGTAAGATGTTGCTCGAATATTTTCTAATGGAGTCTTTGCTATTTAAAAGAAAGTGAAGATTGTGTGTGAAATATGGAAGGGTGAGGGTAATTTTTTAATAGCCCGAGTTTTTTTTTTTTTTAAAACCAAGAAGCTTTAATATTAAGCAAGCACAACAAATATTTTAAAATGCAAAATTAAAGGCAATGTGGAGAGATCGCATATACCATAGGAGTCTGGAGGATGACGTTGGGAAGAAGGTTGCGTAGTGTGCATGGAAATTTAAAGGCACGGGGTAAATTTTTATTTCCCCAATTTAATTCTTGAAAATCCTTTAGTAAAAGACAAAAATTCAAACTAAAACATCGCTTGATAAGATTTTTAAAAGCTATGTGGGCCCTTTTAAAATTCGTTTTAAATGGTGTTTAAAATGCCATGTAAAGTGTGAGAAGGGTGTGGGTAAATTAAATATTTTCCTGCTATAGTGATTTTCTAAAAGGTCTTTGCCATTTTTAACTAGAGGGTGAAGGTATAAAGTATGCGTAAATTATTTTACCTAAATAAATTTAAAATGCCTTCATCACAATTTTTCCTAAAATTTTCAAGTGTTGTTGGGCAAGTAAAGTAAAGTGCATGAGCATTATTTTCAATTTTTCTTGGGGAAGTGAATATTTTAAATATTCACTGTGAGTAAAGTGAATTTATTATTCACTTTATAAACAAATACTATGTGTTGGGCACATAAATTAAAAAGCAATTGTAAAGTGCAGCAAACGTGAGCAAGGTAAAAGGATTCTATAGGTAAACAAATATTTTCTCAACTATAGGGTAAATGGAGATAAATGGTTTTTAACAAGAAGGTAATTTTTTTGTTGGAGAATCAGAGTGAAGGAAAAATACAGAGGAAAAGTTTGTTGCAAAGGGAGAGGGGATATTTTCAGCTTCTTGTTGCTAATTAATGGAGATGAAGCTGACATGTGTCTTCAACAAATTAATCTTAGGGATTTTCTTCCTTCTATTTCTTCTCATTATTTTCTCATTGTAACGGTTCTATATTTTCTGTATGGGGCTGGGTAGAATAGTGTTGAGTCTGAGTCATGTATTGAATATGTAGTTGTAATGTTTCAATTTTATGAGTAAATGTCAACTAGTTTGTGCAAGAAAGGCATAACTGTTATCATAATTGTCTCCAATTTCGTATAATTTTAGTCATATGAATTTAATAATACAAAGTATGTTTAATTTGTCATCTCAATTTCCTTTGGACTGTATTATTTGTTCATGGTTCTATTTCAATGAAGTAGTTAAATTACTTTCAACATATAATTGTGATTTTAAGTGTGCAGGGTGGATTTGTAAGAAGAATTTTGATGATAATAAGAGTGGGTCTATTGGTGTGATGCATTAGCAGTTTGAATCCACTAGTTGCAATTTTTTTGCTGATGAAATTATTTGTATGATTTTGTATTTGAATTTGTGGCCCAGAGTTAGGCACTGATTTGTTATTCAATTGATACATTTCATAAATAATTATTAAGCTCAAAGTCATTAAATCTTTCAGTAGTGATATATGTACTTAAAATGTCAATTAATCCCTAGCAATAGATGGTAGTTTTTCTAGAGGTCAGTCAAACCTTAGATGAATTGTGTCTATTTGCATATAGTAGAAATGGATTTGTGAAAAGAAGTGTTCTTGAGATAGGAAATATCACATGAACACAATAAGGAACACCCTCCTTGGTCCCATGGAGCCTAAAGAGTATGGGTAAGGGCTTGAGAATCTTTACCTGTTATTTGGCCACTAGCTTTTGTGATTCTTGAACATAGAGATCGGCTACCTCTTAGAGAATTGCAAGGTTCAGCTAGAAAAAACACCAACAGAATGGCAACTTTGCTGGGGAGAAATTTTGTATCTCTAGTTGGAGACTGTAATATCACAGAGTCAAGAGTTTGGTGAATCTAAACATCTGGTTCAGATATTGAGAAGTTTTAAGACCTGGAAGTGATTTTGTTGTAATAGATTTTAAAGAATTTTTGTGTGACTTTGCTGTTGGAGAAGACCCAGAATGAAATTCATCTTTGAAAGAGCCTCATATTTTTTGAAGTTCAGTCTTCTATGAAGAGAGGTGGTGACTCTATCTAAGAACTTGCTGAAGATGTGAATAAATTTTCAGATCTATGAAGATTTCTAGTTAGGAAGAATAATTTGCAACAACTGCAACATATCCAAGTATTTCTCATTTTTTGGTTTTCAAGAAAGATAAATATGTATATGAAAACCATGTTTGAAGTTCTAGAAAACTTTGATTCCCTTATTTAGTGAAATTGAGCACTGCAATCATGGGATATTTGAATTGAATAATTGTAGAGGGAACAAAGTCATTTACAAATATGTATTGTTTTCCCAATTCTCCCTCTACAAGTTGTAATTTCATGCCTAAAGCATAGCCATGTCCCGAAAGAAAGGTGACCACAAGTGAAATATATGACCCTTTGGATTTCAATAAAATCCAGGGTTACCCACATTCTGTACCAAGAAGAATTAATGAATATTTTCCTAAGTTTAAAGGATATTTTGATGAATCAACATTAAGACATGTACAAGGTTTTATTGATGTGATGGAGGACTATCAAATTGAAGAGGATGCTATCATGAAATTTTTTGTAAGAACTTTAGAAGATACTATTGAATGTTGGTTTACTTGTTTTCCAATGCATTCCATTAATTCATGGCATAAGCTCAAAATACGTTTCCTTGATTATTTTGAAGAAGAGTCAATAGTGAATGATGAATGCTTGTCTAAAGAAAGAAATATACACACCCAAGAAGAATATAATGAGAAATCAGAAAATAAGGTTGAGTCCATATCACATAATGATGCATTGTGTGCTATGAGAAGATTTTAAGATGAATCCCCTTATGACTTTCATGATAGATTCATGAAATTTCTGCTTGATATACCAGAATCAAAAAGACCCAATGAATCATTTTGCATCAATTTGTTCTATGTGAATTGTGAACCAGGTTGGAGTACTATGCTAGCTCACTTGAAGCCCCCTAGCTTTAAATTCTTATATCAATGGCTTTCAGTGATTGAAGAAATGATAGATTAATATGAAAGTAATTTCCTAGCTCAATTATGTGATGGTACTTTTTCAAGACTTAATCAAATAGATCTAAATGTTATAATAGAGGACAAGAATGATGCATCAATTGGTGATGAGGATGTTGTTTTTGAACAACCTATAGAAGAAATGTACCTAGATGAATATTGCAATCATGATGGTCATGTTGAGTTAAATGAAATATGTGAAGTTTCTTCTATTTGCTTTGAAAATACAAAAATAGAAAGCATATTTTCTGAAGCAAATGAAGGCTATAGTGATACAGATGATAATGAAATTATTTTCTCATCTATGGAATTTGAATGTATAGTTGATCATGTTGATTATAAGGTTTCATGTCTTCATGACGAGAAAAATGATGTTGAAAATGGAAGTTTGTAGCTAGTTGAAAAGCATTCTTGTGTGGGTGATCAAGATGATTACAATTCTATTTGCAGCCCTGGTGACTATGAGTCCTTTCAAGAGAAGGAAGCAGAGTAGATTTTTTCAAGTGAAGAGTGCTTCAATAGGGAAAATGATGACAATATTTTTGAAGTCCCACTATTGTATGATGATGATGGATATGAATTGGGTATTCTTTTTTAAGAAGTATGTAATCAACAGTATTATGATGCACTTGGTCATACTAATCTTGAAAGTATTAAATGTAGCATTGATGCAAGCATTCATGATGAGACAAAGGAGCTCGCTAATTTGAGAAATGCTTCTGAGAATTTGAGTACATCAGCTGCAAATGACAAGGTATGCAATAAGTTTCAATTAGAGCAATCATTTGTGAGAAGTTGCAATGAAGAAACCATTAATGGTTTCTAGTTTGACATTGAAGAAGGTAGGTTTGTTGATTGTTGTAGCAGTATGAATGAAGGAGATATGTATGCAAGAAGTTCATTAGATGAACCATCTCAAGTAGTTGATTATGTGGAGTATTCATATGTTGATAATGATAAAATAGGAACTCTGGTTTGGTTTGATGCATCACCTTCTTCTACTTCTTTTGTTGACTTTGAAGTTATTATTGATTGTTTGCATGAGGATAGTATTGGTGTAGTTGTACATGATAGTGGAAATGTAGAGATAAATACTAGTAAAACAAATGACACTTTTTATGATGAGTTTTTACTTGAAGAATATGATTATTTCAGTAACATGGATGCATATAAGGATCTTTTTTTTGGATCTACAACTCATAGTTTTCCTCATGGGTAGTATGCTTCATATTTTCATGTTAGAGCAACAAGAGATAATGTTGAGTGTCATAATATTTGCAATAGTGAATATGTTTTTGACACTCACTATGATGAATTTGTTGCAAATGAAAGTTCTAATTCATGTGAATTTATATTTGAAGCTTCTCTTTGTGATAACATTACTAATGTTGACAGTCTTGTTTATGAGTTGGAAGTGGGAAACATTGTTTGGGATACTGACATTTCTTCTGAATGCCATGATTTGAATGTGGACAATAGATTTGTGGGTGTTAATGAGTCTTATTTTCAAAATATTGGAGCATGTAATAATATGATTGAGCTATGTTGGGATAATGACAAAGTCACCTGCGATGCAATTCAATTGAAGGAGATACAAATGTTTGAGCATGTTTTGTTCAAGCACATTATTCTTGGGGCATGATATCTCCTTCAAGCATGGTCATTATGAAGGGGTTAGTAAATGTGATAAGACCTTGTCTCCATGTTGTCTTGATCACTATCCTCATATGTTGCCACTTGATATAACATAAGAGAATGAAGAGAGTGGCAATGATGTTACCTATATGTGATTTGGTTTCCATGTGACAACGATGCAAAACATGGAATAAATTCTAACTTGTTCAATGGTAGCTTGTTTCTTGGGTTTGTAAGAATGAAGCCACTCATGTTGTTGTGGTATGGTAAGGGAAAGCATGGATTAAGGGAGATCAAATCCTTTAACATATTGTTGTTTGATAGAGGAAAAATTTGACTCCCCCTTTTCATTTGGTGACTTGAGGTCACCAAGTGAAGTTGAAAAAAGTGGTTGAATAAAGGAGCAATTTGAGAGCACCTGATGGACTCAGTATTTGGTCTACTCCTCAAAGATCTAGAATCTTGTTATGCCTGCAAAGCGTATACATCCCCAGTAGGAGCCACTAATGGAACCTTCAAATTTTGCAAATTTGAAGTGCCCATATTGAAATTTTTTCTCTTGCACATTCAGAAGTACCCCTGAAAAATCTTCCTAAATAACCTACTTTGGAAGGTCATAATTTGGAGCCTATTAATTTTCATGAAAAACCCCTTGGTGGACCCACTCATGTGACCTGTGAATGTGCATGTCAATTTTTAGCTTCCCATAATGATTTTTGATTGGGTTTTGAAAAGTGAAGTTGGAGGGTTCTAGCACTGTTTTGTTGTTTGAGAATATTCAGTTCTATGAAGTGGCCTCTTATTTTAGCTTATATTTCACAACTGGATCATTGTCAAGATGAATGGATTGGTTCCTTTCATTCCTATCACATACTCTCACATTCATATACTCCCATGTTAGCTTTTAGAGCCTCAGGATCTGATTTTCTATTTTTTCGAGATCAAAAGCAAATGTAGTTTATTCAGTTTTTACATCTGCATTTTTAACAGTGTTTCAAGGTGGCCAACTTTGACCCCTAATATCTCGTGAAGAATGATGATTCAAGAAAATCCCTTTTGCACACATACTTAGTGTACCTAAATTAGTTTTTGTTTCCATTGGTAGGCCCCCAGAAGATGGTTGTTATTTTTTCAAAGTGGTGACTTCATGAGCCTTGATTGCTTTTAAACAGGTGCAATTGCAGAAAAGTCTAAGTAAGCAAATTTGTTAATTAATATCTTGCACCTCATGATATCTTTTGGAAAACCATATATTGTACTCCATTCTTGGATAAAATGTGTGCATTCTTGCTCAATTTCAACATCTTGAGATAAGTTATGATGGGTTATTTAATCATTTTTTGATCACGACAGGCCCAAAAATGGTGTTCCAAAAAGTTTCATATTCTACAATTCTATTGACAACCCATTTCTTGTTTTGGTCTAAAACCTCTATAGCTCCATTTTTATCAAAAATGGATGTCATTTGATACATTATTTTAATGTACTTCTATTGCGGCGAACACGTCCCAAGGCGAGTTTACAAAGGAGGTACCTGAATTTTAAGGGCTGAGCAAAATTTGAGGAAATGGGTTTTCTCTAAATAATTGATTACGATCCTACACAAATTTGCATGGCTCCAGATGTATCGATTTTCTTGCAAGAACTTTCTTCAAATGGCCCATAGGCGTAATTAAAAGTCACACTTTCCAAAGTTTCAAATGTTAATATTTTAAATATTGTGCAAGGATAAGTGAGACATTTAGGGAAAATATAAAATGCATTTCAAATGTTTTTGGTTCAAAAAAAGTTTCATTCTTGCTTTTGATTGGTTCAGAGACGGATTTCACAGCTTTCATGGCTACACTTCAAAACTCATCTCTCATGGCCATTTATGGATAAAAATGGAGGAAGAAAAAGCTACTTATTTCCTACTATAAACATTTGCTTATATCGCCATAGCCAGAGCAGCTGAGCATGAAGAAGATTTGGGAAAAAATGAAGCAGATCAATCGAAAGAGAAGAAACCAGGCTACCTAGAGGAATCACGCATATCGTGCAAGTCTAGTGATGATGCCATCAAAAGTGTTGCGCGGTGTGTGCATAGGAAAAATATTTTTAAAGGGGTAAGAAATAGAGGAAATGAAGCATTGCGCGATCCGCACAAGGAAAAGGATGACGCTAGCAGAAAACTTACGTGACGTGTAGGGAGGGTAAGATGTGGCTGAAATATTTTTTAATGAAGCCTTTGTTATTTAAAAGAAAGTGAAGATTGTGCGTGAAATATGGAAGGGTGAGTGTAATTTTTTAATAGCCTGAGCTTTTTGTAAAAAAGGAAAAGCAAAAAGCTTTAATATTAAGCAAGCACAACAAATATTTTAAAATGCAAAATTAAAGGCAATTTGGAGAGATCGCGCATACCGTGCGAGTCTGGAGGATGACGTCGGGAAGAAGGTTGTGCAGTGTGCATGGAAATTTAAAGGCACGGGGTAAAATTTTATTTCCCCAGCTTAATTCTTGAAAAGCCTTTAGTAAAAGGCAAAACTTGAAACTAAAACATCACCTGATAAGATTTTTAAAAGCTATGTGGGCCCTTTTAAAATTTGTTTTAAATGGTGTTTAAAATGCCATGTAAAGTGTGAGAAGGGTGAAAGTAAATTAAATATTTTTTTGTTATAGTGATTTTCTAAAAGGTCTTTGTCATTTTTAACTGGTGGATGAAGGTATAAAGTATGGGTAAATTATTTTACCGAAATAAATTTAAAATGCCTTCATCACAAATTTTCCTAAAATTTTCAAGTGTTGTTGGGCATGTAAAATAAAGTGCACAGGCATTATTTTCAGTTTTTCTTGGGGAAGTGAATATTTTAAATATTCACTTTGAGTAAAGTGAATTTATTGTTCATTTTATAAACAAAGCCTATGTGTTGGGAACATAAATGAAAAATCAATTGTAAAGTGCAGTAAACGTGAGCAAGGGAAAAGGCTTCTACTAGTAAACATATATTTTCTCAACTACAAGGTAAATGGAGATAAATGGTTTTTCACAAGAAGGTAGTTTTTTTGTTGGCGAATCAGAGTGAAGGAAAAATACAGAGGAAAAGTTTGTTGCAAAGGGAGAGGATATATTTTCAGCTTCTTGTTGCTGATTAACAGAGATGAAGCTATCATGTCTCTTCAACAAATTAATCTTAGGGATTTTCTTCCTTCTATTTCTTCTCATTCTTTTCTCATTGTAAGGGTTCTATATTTTTTTTATGGGGCTAGGTAGAATAGTGTTGAGTCTGAGTCATGTATTGAATAAGTAGTTGTAATGTTTCAATTTCATGAGTAAATGTCAACCAGTTTATGCAAGCAAGGCATAACTATTATCAGAATTGTCTCCATTTTTGTATACTTTTAGTCATATGAATTTAATAATACAAATTATGTTGAATTTGTCATCTCAATTTCCTTGAGACTGTATTATTTGTTCATGGTTCTATTTCAATGAAGTGGTAAATTTACTTTGAATAGATAATTGTGAGATAATTGTGATTTTAAGTGTGTAGGGTGGATTTGTAAGAAGCATTTTGGTGATAATAAGAGTGGGTCTGTTGGTGTGATGCATTAGCAGTTTGAATCCACTGGTTGTAGTTTGTTTGCTGATGAAATTGTCCGTATGATTCTATATTTGACTTTGTGGCCTAGAGTTAGGCATTGATTTTCCATTCAGTTGATACATTTCAGAAACAATTATTAAACTAAAAGTCATTAAATCTTTCAACTGTGATATATGTACTTAAAATGTCCATTAATCACTAGCAATAGATGGTAGTTTTTCTATAGGTTAGCCAAACCTTAGATGAATTATGTCTATTTGCATATAGTAGGAGTGGATCTATGTATAGAAGTGTTCTTGAGGCAGGAAATATCACATGAACATAATAAGGAACACCCTCCTTGGTCCCACAGAGCCTAAAGAGCAGGGGTAAGGGCCTGGGAATCTTTACCTATTATTTGGTCACTAGCTTTTGTGATTCTTGAACATAGAGATCGGCTACCTCTTAGAGAATTGTAGGGTTCAACTTGAAAAAACACCAACAAGGTGTATTCACTTCGAACATTTGAAAATAAAAAAAAAAATTATTCAATCACGAAAACTACAAATAGTGATGTGCATCATGGCTTCTAATGTATGAGATAATGAACAAAGTTATGAGTACTTATTGAACTATATATTTCTAACTATCATGCTTACTATTTTCCTTATCCATAGCTTGTTCAAAACCACCTATTTTAGGTTTTTATCCATAACAGTAAGGTGGTGAACCGTTTGATAAAATTCTTTGGTAGATATGTATGAAAACTGTGGTAGAATAGAGAAGGAAGTGAACTATTTGAAAAAGTGGCTCAAAGAAAATTGGTCTCAGGGTGATGGAATTCCATTACAAACAACTATTTCATGGTATTCTATCACCATGATACTGCATTTCTTTGAGGCATTTTTTCAAATAGTTCATGGTCTTCTCTACGATATTATGGTTGGATAGGGTGGATGGTATAGTTTCATCTTGGTTATGAGATGGAGGGCATTCATGAAATCAAGAGAGAGGGGTGTGGATATGAATAATTGGAATAAAATGAAGAAGGTTTCGTGGATTTGTAAATTGGGGATGAGGATTAGGACCTTGAAAAGAATTTGGAGGGAAATTTTGGCTAAAGGCTTGGTTTCTATTCTTCAGGGAGTGATTTTTTTAAGAGAATTCCTCAAATAAATGTGGTCTCATGGTGATGGAATGGAATTCCATCACCATGAGACCACATTTCTTTAAGGAATTTTTCAAACTACTCATTGCCCTGACTATGATATTGATTACTATTCTGCTTTGATATAGATTTTTCCAAGCATTCATAGTTTTTTGGAAAGCACTTATTTTAGGATTTTAGCCATAGCAGCAAGGAAGTGAGTAGTTTGATAAAATAATTTGGTAGCCATGTATGGAAAATGTGGTAGCATAGAAAAGGCAGTGAGTTATTTGAAAAAATGCTTCAAAGAAATGTGGTCTCATGGTGATGGAATGGCATTCCATCACCATGAGACTGCTTTTCTTTGAGGCATTTTTTCAAACTACTCACTATCTTGTCTATGCTATTGCTTACTATTATGATTTGATAGATTTTTTACAAGTATCCATAGTTTTTTGGAAAGCGCCCTTTTTAGGATTTTAACCATAGTAGCAAGGAAGTTCAAGTAGTTTGATAAAATTCTTTGGTAGACATGTATGGAAAATGTGGTAACATAGAAAATATGGTGAGCCGTTTGAAAAAATGCCTCAAATAAATGTTGTCTCATGGTGATGGAAAGACATTCCATCACCATGAGACCACATTTCTCCGAGGAATTGTTTCAAACTACTCACTACCTTGTCTATGTTATTGCTTACTATTATGCTTTAATAGGTTTTTTCCAAGCATGCATCGTTTGTTGGAAAGCAC
>CM021107.1:196422342-196570768 GCA_007115665.2 Sequoiadendron giganteum | reverse complement strand
GTTGAATGTATAAATAACTATATTGTAATTGAAATTTTGTCATCTATCAACATCTAGTTATTAGTTATGCAATGTGAAGTAATGCTTTGAGTTTAAAATATGTGCAATGCAATGTAATCAACAATATGAATATAAACTACAAAAATCTACTAAGTACAATTCATTAGTTAAACTCTTTATTCTATTACCTACGTGAAGTTTTGTCCAACTTCATTGGCACTAGGAGGTGTTTCCATGAAACCTCCAATATTAGCCTATTCAACATCCAAAATTAGATATTAGAATACCATTCATATTAAAATGTTATTCGTATTTAATAAATTTATAATTGTTTGCTAGTTACAAACCTTAGTAGTAGATGCAGTGGAGTAATAAATAGGTGGAGGGTTGGTGTTTTATGTATCAACATTGTCACCCTGAAATATAATTACAATCATAAAACTAAATTAGTTAATCTTGCATTTCAAAAATGAAATTTAATAAATTAAATTCAATGAACATGCTCACATTTACCTGAGTATCGATGCCAAAATCCTAACTCAAAATTTCAATTTCCATCACCATCCTCACGACTATAGACATATCCAATGCAACATCCTCTTGAGTGTCTATGGGGTCATATGTACAAGTTGACTTGCAAACTTGACAAGAATGGGGTGGAAGACTACCCCTTGAATACTCCCCTATATGGCACTATACTATTCGACTGGCATGCTAGATCATACTTTGGGTCAAAGAGATGATAGATTGCAAAGTGTCCACCTCAACACTCTCCTTCATGATGGAAGGGATAACGATGTGCTCACGATTCATCCTAGCGATGGCTTGTCTCTCTTGTCACTGAGGATCTAGTCGTGCACTAGGTCTATCCCGTGCCAAGCCCCCACCTCTCCCTGAAAGTCCCTCATATCAAAGTAGTTGGGGATTTTGTTGAGAATGAACTCACAGTAGAGTTTCCTCAAGAAATATTGAGGGACTTCACAATTTCTGCATGGTGGATAGTTAAAAACCATGTACCGCCTATCCCAAAGCTTGTTCATAATCCCTTGGTGGTGGCATCAATGGATAGGAAACCTCTTGGCATTAAGGTCAAGATTTTGATTTGTGTGTGGGTCAGTGAATAGTGAGCACAAATCATTATTTGTAATTTTTTCATCTTTTACTTCTTTATATGATAATTTATTTGCATAAAATTTTCTAAATGCCTACCTCCTATCTATCCAACCACTTAATTCTTTCTTGATTGCATCTACATGTTTTAACATTTTTTGAAGTGAACTTGTAAGTGTTCTTTCCATGGTTAACTTACTGTATTGTTCAACCTCGTGATTAACTCCTTGTCTGTGGGAAATATGTGTAAGTGAAATAACAACACCTTAATGCAACGTTATTAGAGAATTCAAATAGCAGATTTAATCTAATTGAAACAAATAAAATATCTAAAATTGTTCTATTGCTCTCTAACTCGAAGGATTTATTAAATCAAAGTGGCTCTCAGATTGTGTGCACTATGATTGTTAAAATGACAACCTAGAGAATGAGAAGGATGATCTAATATGATATGATGTGATAAAGTGATGAATAATGGAAGTTGTGATAATGATAATGAAAACTATGATGTCATTATACTAATACAAAATGATAGGATAAACTAAAATGCAACTAATATGATATTTTGTGACATGATTATAATCTAATATGATTGCTAAAATGATTCTATGTGATAATTGCTTAATGTTGTATGCTAAATGATCTAGTATGATTCCTGTAGAGTAAAATTGTATAAAAGTGGGATCTATTTCCTGTAGCAAGAGGGTGGTTTTATAGATTTTCAAAGACAATTATTGATGTGGCAACAAGCAATGGTTCAGTTTTGATGTGGATAAATCAATGGTAGAAGATGAAGAATTTGGTGAGGAAGAAGGGGAAATGCTTTCCCTAAGAAAAACATTGTGGCAAATGATTAGGAAGAAATTGTGGATCCATGAAGCCAACTATTTTCAACTGTAAAATTTTGTTTCAAAATTGGCTAGAATGATAAAGTGAAATCGAATGCAAGTTAAAGCTTTCAATTTTATTGAGAGAAAAGTTGTAAACATGTGCTTAATTGGAAAAGCACAATTTAATACAACTTGAAGTTTTAAACTTTGTTGAGAGAAAAGTTGTAGACATGTGCTCAATTGAATATTTGATTTATTCAATTTTGGAGGGAAGATATATAATTAAATAAAACATTTTGAAATTTGTTTATTTATAAAAGAGAGATGATAATTAAAAAAACTGTGTGATTTTAATTTATCTAATTAAGATGGAAGAATTGGATATTTTAAATAAAACAAACTATTGAATTTTTTTTATTTAATTAAGATAGACGAAAATAGAATATGAACTAATAAATAAATATTTCTATTTGTTTATAAGTAGATGAATTAAAGGTTAATTAATCAAATAATTCTATTTAATTAATCAGATTTATCCAGACCATTTTTAGGTGTATACATTTTGCCCCTCTTTGAAGTGACATGTTTACATATTGCTTCAAAGAATCAATTTTGTTGCTACTGTTGAGGAAAAAAGATTCACATGCCCCAGATGCTGATTTTTGAATGATAACGGATGTATGCCCCCTCGGGAGATAAATCGATGATTTTTTTGACTTTTTATGATTTTTTGCAATTTTACAAATTTTTAATGATTCTATGATGAGTCAATGATGATTTGATATTGAATCGATTTATCTCCTGACAAATGATTTTGAAATTGCCCCTTTGATGAATGAATTGATTAAACCCCCTCTGGTAAATTAAATAAATTAATGCCATAAAATCCAAATTAATTATCCTTTAAAACGTTAAAAAGGCAATTTAGAAGCTCATTTGTGCATTTTAAATTTGGAAATTGATAGTGATTGAGCAATTTGTGTAATTGGAGTAAGATAGTCATTCCTTACCACACACACTGATTTGAGTGCGTGCGACATCATAACCGATCAGCATCATATGGACCTCTGGTACGTACCCCGAAAAGCCACATCATACTTTGTGCAATTCAATTTTCCCACGTTTTTCATATTTTAAAATTTGTTTGCACAGTTTAGCGCATTTAAATTTTGATGTAGTGCATAAATTTACTGTTTTAGCACATCCCCTGATTTTACGCAATTGAAGTAGGACTTTAGCGCATAGGAATAATGTAGTAGCACGTTGAATGATTTAGCGGTTTGATAGGTTATAATAGTGCATAGATGGGATCAAATAGCACATTGACTATTTAGCACATCGAATACCTGCTTTAGTGCAACGATAGATTAATATGGCGCATTGACCATTTTAGTGCTTTGATTGACTGTTCTGGTACATTGACTCGCTGAAATGGTGCATTGACCTTTTTAGCACTTTGATTGATAATTCTAGTGCATTCAAGTCATAAAGTTGTTTTTTTTAGTATGCTCTTTTATTTTTTATGTTCTTTGATCATTTCAACCTTTGATGTTATTCTGTTTGATGATCCTGTTAGATTTTGATGATTATTGATCTCATGCTAAGTGAGATTCAATGATTGATTGATTATAATTAACTTCATGATAGGCGAGCAACAATTATCATTTGATCGATTAACCTCATGATAGGCGAGGTTGATTGATAGATTGATTGATCAACCTCATGATAGGCGAGGTTGATTAATAACTTTTTGCTCACGAGATTTGATCAAAGTCTCACCAGAGTTTATTAGATTGATAGGCTGATTGATTTGGATTGATCGAAAAGATTTTTTATTTATGATATTTTTTTATGATAGGAGCCTTTGGCAAATCTTCAAATTCATGAGCGTTTCTCGAGGACTTTTGATTTGATACCCTACTTGACACAACCTGATATAGGTGTTATTTCACATTGTAGTTTGTCCTCCTTATTATATATGCCCCAGATTAGGATTAATCGGGGTCTCTTGACAACCCTAGCTGAGAGGTGGCATAGTGAGAATAACACCTTTCATCTCCCTATCTGTGAGATGACAGTGACTCTAGAGGATGTATATCTATATTAAGGATACCTATGGTTGGAGATCTTCTTATATATGATCACTTGAGTAGGGAGGTACCAATACTCTATGCAAAGTGTTTAAGGATGATAGGATTTTTGGTTATGAGATTTCTTGGAGGGAGACGGTGGATGCATATGCTACACTTCCATCCATGCTTGCAAGTTTTATTAGAGGTTTCTTATGTCCTGACAATAGTTCAAAGGGACTTTCAGTTGGATGGGGTTAGATTTTGGAGTAGATGATCATGCAAGGAACTAGATATGCTTGAGGCATGTGTATGTTAGCCCATTTGTACCATGATTTACTCCAGGTTATGTATCTTAGAGGACACAGTTTCTCAGTCAGAGTGACACTATTATAGATATGGGCATGGGATCATATTTCCATCATGCATCTCATTCCAGATAGATAGCGGACAGTCAGGAAACCCTTTTTTTGTGGTTATATAGGTTTAGTTGTCCAGCATAGGTTGGGAAAATTGGAGTGTTGGAGGTGGATGTTGGATGATCTGGAGCTAGTTGTGTGGCGACCTTACATTGGTTGTGAGGCTTGGGCAAAGCATGATACTAAGATGTCGTAACTATGTCAATCCATGTATTTGATTGGGAGGACCCAATTTATTATTGAGAGGCTCCTACTAAGGAGGGTTGTGCGGTAGTATGACAGATTGCAGGGTATGCCACAGGGTGTCGCTCACTATGCACGGTGATAGATGGATTCTTCAGAGTGGGGGCCCACCCTATCCTATGATGTAGTAGTTGAGGAGTATCAGGGGTTGCAGCCAATCATCTAGGATTATCATCCAAAGTTAGTTGAGTCAAATATGTCCAAGGAGTATGCATAGTACATTTTTCTACATCCATTCCTATGGATATCCAGCCCATATGAGGTAGTGTGATTGTTAGATGAGCATGAGAGAGTAGTCGTTCATGGTTGTAGGTAGAGGAGGAGAGATGGAAGAGATGAGAAGGAGATGGTAGAGGGGGAGATGGTAGAGGAGGACATGGAAGAGGAGGACATGGAGAGTAGTGATGATGATGACAATGATGATGGAGACAGGGGTGGTGATGACAGGGGTGGTGGTAGAGGTGGTGTCAAAGTAGCTTTTTCTATTAGTGATGTGATGGTGCCTCGGCGAAGGAGATCCTTGGTGGCATCAACATAGTAGTGTGCATAGATTGGAGTACCCTCATAGTAGTAGCAGATGTAAATAGCTACATTATAGGTGCAGGTTCAAACTCTATATGGTCAGCTAGCATAGGTGCAGACATTATTAGCACAGGGATAGGCTCCAGCTGCACAGGCACATGCATAGGTGACCATATTGATCGCTGAGAGAGATGTGGCTAGATAGGCTGGTGAGTAGGTAGTGGCTCTATCCGATAGATTGCATAGAGTTTTTGAGGGGACCACTATGGGTTCAATGATGGTAGAGGTTACACGAGTTGCTAGAGAGGTCAAGTATTATCATGGCCGATACCATGAGGTTGTTTTGAAAGAGTAGAGAGTTAGCTATGATGCACCTATATCAGCACGTAGTCACTCTCAAACCACTAGTATGGGTGTGGTATAGCCTCCATGTAGAGATCCAAGCCCAGACCTAGGTACAGGTGCACCCAGTGCAGGTACATCAGGTGCAGGAGGTCTTGCGAGACTAGCGAGTCCTAGGGGGAACACCTCATAGCTCCATGATCCTATTTGGTGTATACTTTGATTTTGACCCACTGCCATGTTGTTATTATATCTCTTGACATTTATTCAAACTTCATTGTATACTTGACACAATGATATTTGAGATTTATATGATATGCAATGGATTCATGATCTATTATGCATTCTATTTGATTTCATGATGGTTATCTATGATATATACATTTATATTCTATATGCCTTGGATGTTTATATGAAAATTTTGTTTTGAATATGCTCTGATGAATTTATTATGTATGGATGCAATGATAAAATGAGGTGAATATGAAATGACATGAGTTGAATGATAATGCAAATGATATGTGATGCTTGAATAGTGATTCTATATGGAGTATGTATGATGTGAATGTGATATGAAATGTATTTATGATGATGCAAATTATATGTAATGCAATTTTTTATTATTATTATCTGATGCAAATATATGATGTGATGTATACATTAATGACTGATCTAATAATGCAAATATATTTTCAAATGTATGGATGAATCCATTATATGATAAATCAAATATATGTGTTATAAAAATGATAATTAAACTTCATGAGAATGTTATGTTTTTGTTTATGTCAAGTATACTCAGTCCTTTAAATGATAAATATAACTTTGTCTTTAAAAATATTTGCCAACCTCGAAACAATATATTCTGTAGATGCAAAGCTAATATGAATGCAATCTAATTTAAGTATGAAAAGCTACATATTTAAATTTTTCATCTTAACAATCCATTTATCATGCTTTTTATCATCATTGAGCCTTGGAAATTTCTAAAGTGAGTACAAGCATCAATGGCATAAGATAGACCATGATGACCTGAGTACTTCTTTCATGATGTTTGATATTGCAAATTAACACAAGCATCGAGGTATAATTAAACCAAGATGACCTAAGCATTTCTTGGGTAAAACAAACAAGAATCAATCATTTTCCTATGCAAATTCTGAAATGTCATGAGTGATACTTGGTTGAGCACGTCTTGCAACAATTCACATAAGAATAATGATCAATTCATAGACATTAGACAAGAAAAATCATACTCCTTCCTTGCATCTCTAGTTTAATACATCATTGAATTGCTCCAAAGATATGATAAAAAAATTCAAAGAACAACATTCAAACACTCAAGCTAAAGTAGGAAAATCATGATTCAAAAGGATATCATCCATTTAGAGTTGATGTGGTTGATTGATTCAAGCTGTTTGATTGGATAGCTTGATCTTCTGATGATTTTTTTTGTATTCTTCGATGTTGTGTTCCCTATGATCGATGTGTTTTTTGAATTGTCATACTATTGTTTTGTCTGTTTGTTGAAGCCCCTAATCTATTGCCCCTAGTGAGTTTAGGATTTTTCCCCCAAGCTAGGGAGAGACACAACCACATTATCAGGATATGTTCATGATATTTTCAATGATAAGTTGAGTGAATGCAAAAGAGAATTACCAAGACATGCTCAGATAGATGGTGAAACTAGTCTATCACAAATAGTTCCTATTGCCAAGTTTTCACTACTTGTTTTTATTGCACTTTTCAGATTTTGTGATTTTTTTATTTTTTTTGTATTTTTCAGAACTTTCCCCATGCACTAGATAATTCAAGTATAGAAATTTCTGATATAGATGTTGTTGATAGGTTCATTGAAAAAATCCCCTTCAAGTTTTGACAATTTGTAGCTCTTGATCCATAGATTGATATGATGACAAAGGGACCTAGCCAATTTGGTTCAAATTTACCCTTCTTTTCACGATCTCGTTGATTGTGAGGGTTTTCTTTTAAGACCAAGTCACCTACTTGAAATTCCCTTGTTTTGAATTTGTGATTTTAGCTTTTGGACATCCTTTGTTGGTATGCTTTCAAATGATCCACTGCTTTTTGACGACGCTCATCTAATAGTTCTAGCTCCTGAAGTATATACAGTCAATAATCCTCATCTGATATGATTCCTTTTAGTGACACACAAAGTGATGGTATCTCAACCTCAATAGGTAGAATATCCTTCGATCCATATACCAAATAATATGGTGTAGATCCTATAGGTGTTCTGATACTAGTTCGATATGCCCATAAAGCAGGATTCAACTGTACATGCAAATCTCGTCCAGCATCATTGATCGTTTTCTTCAATATTTTCAAAATAGTTTTGTTTGAGGCCTCTTCCTAGCCATTTCCCTAAGGATAGTACGGTGTTGGAAAGTGATTTCGGATATGAAACCGCTCACACAGTTCTTGGACATCTTAATTCTTAAAATATCTACCATTTTTGGTGATGATAGAATGAGGAACACCATATTGATAGATTAGGTAATTTAAGGTAAAGATGAAATTTGTTTTCCTATGACAGTGGTTAGGGGTATAGCTTCAATCCACTTTGTAAAGTACTTTTTAGTTGTAATGATAAACTTATGCCCATTTGATGAAGAAGGGTGTATTTTACCCACCAGATCTAGTCCCACTAACAAAAAGGCCATGTTGTTGTGAAAGGTTGTAGTTCCTATGTCGACGCATGAATAAGGTTGCCATGGATTTAATATTTTTGGCATTTCTTTACATACTTATAAGACTTCTTCTCCATGTTCGTCCAATAATACCCTAAACAGAGGAGTTTCTTCACTAGAGTTAAACCATTGGAGTGTGTTCCACAGATACCTTCATGAATCTCATGCAAGGCTGACTCGGATTCATTTCATTCTAGACACTATAGGAGAGTACCATCAAGACCTCGATGGTAAATTATGTTGCCTATCAAGGTATTTCGTGTGGCTTGGCATATGAAATTGCATTTTTGGTTTCAAGAAAGTTCGGGAGGAAGGGAATTGTCCTTCAAGTAAGTATAAGTTTCTCCATAGATGGAGGTCTCTAGGTCAATGATATGGCATATTACCTGAGATTCTAGATTTTCATAGGAAGGATTAGACACTTGTTCCACCATAAACTCATAACGTCTATGAATTTCTGGTATCTGTAAGAGAGAAGCAATTGTAGCCATAACATCAACTTTGTTATGTTCCCTTGGTATTTGTTCAAATTTGATCTAGAAAAAGTACTTTTTTAAATCATCCATCATTTTCTTATATGGCAGTAACTTGTCATCCCTTGTTTGATAATTGTCATTTACCTAATTAATGACTAGTTGTGAGTCCCAATATACCTGTAGTTTTGTGATATTCCATTCTACTACTACTTTGATGCCAATGATTAATGCCTCGTATTCATATACATTATTAGTACAAGGAAAGATGATTATGTAGAACTTTGGAATGGTGTGCCATTGAGGTGTGATAAATAAGATCCCAACACCTGATCATTGTTTTGTGTAGGATCCATCAAAATACAACATCCATTGTTGTGGTGTAATGGTGAGAACATCCACATCAGGAAATTCAATGCTCATTGGTTGATCATTTTGTAGAGGTTCTTCAGCTAACTAATCAGCTATTACTTTTCCCTTGATGGATTTCCAATCAACATATTGAATATCAAACTCACTCAAGATCATGACCCATTTGGCTAGCCTTATTTTTAAAGCAGCATTTCTAAGCAAGTATTTTAGTGGATCAATTTTTTCTATAAGTTTAAAAGTGTGAGTTACAATATAATGGCGCAAATTTTGAGTAGAAAATACTACTGCCAAACAAGATTTCTCAATGAAGGTGTAATTTATCTCATATCCATTCAAAGTCCTATTGATATAATAAATATCTTGTTCCTTCCCTGTAGGATCTTCCTATGCTAATAGAATACCCAATGAAATCTATGTTGTTTCTATATAAAGTAGTAATGGCTTTCCTTTTGTAGGTGGCAACAGTATTGGTGGAGACATAAAAAATTGCTTTAATTGATTGAAAGTAGTTTCAGATTTTTCATCCCATTTGAAAGAGACATTCTTATGTAACAAGTGATTGAATGGATGACTCTTGTCTACTAGTTGAGAAATGAACCTTCAGATTGAATGAAGCCTTCCCTATAGAGACTGTAGCTGACTGATGTTTCTAGGTGGTGGCATCTTCATAATAGCTTTGACTTTGAAGGGATCTACTTCAATACCTTTTTCTGAAATAATGTACCCTAGAAGCTTTTTTGTTATGCCAAACACACATTTCTTAGGATTTAATCTGATGTTAAACCTTTCTAGACAAGTGAAAATTTTGTCTAGGATTTCAAGATGTCCTTCTCGAGTATATGATTTGGCCAATAGATCATCCACATATCTATCCTCCATAAAAATATGCATCATGTCATGGAAGATGGTGGTCATTGCTCTTTGATATGTATCCCATGCATTTTTCAATCCAAAAGGCATTACATTCCAGAAAAATGTTCCCTATGGATAGGTGAATGTTTTCTTCTCTTGATCCTATGGTGTTATCTTGATTTGATTATAACTTGAGAAACCATCCATTAATGATAGCATGGAGTACCCAACTGTCAAGTCTACAATAACCTCAATGTTTGGTAAAGGAAATTCATCCTTCGGACATGCCTTGTTGAGATCCCTAAAGTCGGTGCATATTCTAATATTGTCATTTGGTTTAGAAATAGGTACAATATTTGATATCCACTCAACATAATCAATTGGATTAATGAAACCAACATCTAACAATTTCTTGAGTTTTGCCTTCACCAACAAGGCGATATATGGATGCATTTTTCTTAGATTTTGCTTGACATGTTTCACCCTAGTAAGTAGAGATAAATGATGCATTAAAAGATTTGGATCTAAGCCTGGAATATCAGAGTAAGACCAAGAAAAGTTGATTTTTCATTCTTCAAAGAACTTGGTGAATGTCGGCTTTTCCTGTTTGGTCATTGATGTTGCCAAATGTAATGTCTTTACTTTTTCTTTTGTGCCCACATTGATAGACTGAGTTGGCTCAACCAACACTGATGGTCTCTCATGATAATCTTCTGGAAGAGTGTCAAATCCCCCATCTTTCAGTGCCTCAGTGAGATTTTCATTGTCAGATGTGCTCTTTATTTTTACTTTTTCTAGATCTAACACTGCCATGAAATAGTTTTCACCATTAGATCTTTTATTGATATTTTCATTTTTGCAGCTGGAACATTTGACACCCCCCTAATTTGAAGCTTCGTTATGAGTTTTATTAATAGAACCTATGTCAAGTTCATTGGAGAAAATAAATTTAAAAATTGCATCATCATTCGCAATGGTAGGAACGTTAGAAGGCTCAGTTTGGTCCCACTCAAGAAGCTCGGGGTGTAGTAAGGGTAATATATCATCGGATTGATGAAGGTCAACAATAGTGAATGTCTAAATAGAAATATTGTCAAATTTTTCAGTAGGGGTGTCAAGATTTATGATGGTACTCTCCTCCAAGTTTGTCTCGCTCGAATTTTGTTCATCGTCACTTGAGTCATCGATATTTTGTGATCCAAACACAAGGGGTCTCGTCCCTGAGATTTTGCCCTCCTTGCATGTAGGTGCATACCTTCGTATTACATCCATTTTTTTTTCTTCAAAGGATACCTCTGATAGTGAATCCAACTCATACTCATTAGAGTCTATCTCATAGTTATCACTTTCTTGCAACTGTAGAATTCTTTCAACAAACTTTTGGGTAGCTTCCTTTTTCTATTCTACTTTATATCCCAATCCAGTTTTGTCTTTGGCTTGAAGTGTGTGAGGTTGAATAAGTTCTACGATGCCTTATTTCCTATTATTGATAGGTCCTTGTCCTTCATACCCCATATTTTCTAGTATTGTCTTTCCTTTTCCATATTGATCTATTTGTATGTTGGGGCTTGCTTATGTTGATGCTTCCTCATCTTTGTAGAGCTAATTCAAGACAGCCTTGTTGTCTGATTCATCAGCCAAAGTTCTAGCCTTTACAAATCTTCCATCTAATACTATGATAGGTTGTGATAATTGTTGCATTGATGTTGTCGATTGCCCATATGTTCTTGGGGAAGGCAGCAATTGTGAAAGACATAAATATTGTTGAATGGAATACTCTCCCATGCCTTTATCTATTAACTGGATCTTTCCATTGAATTGCTTTGATAATGAGTTTTCATTTTTTGTTGTAGCAGAATCAATAATACTTTTTTATTTTGAGTGGTCCTTCTTTTCAACCCATTTTGACACAACATTTTATTTCTTCTCATTGTTTGATGAATTTGGAGTGTTAGCTTCTTTGTTATGAGGGATGAAAGTATCTTGAGCTATCGTAAGCATGCTGCATTGTTGGGGGTTATTTGAATAAGCTAAGATGGTTATTTCCTATCCATTGACTGGAAACTTCAAGCATTGATGGTAGGAGGATGGTACTTCTTGCATCTCATGAATCCATGGATGTCCCAAAAGTATGTTATATGTCAAATCTTTGTCTAACACTTGGCAGATTATGTCTTTCACAATCGGTCCCACTTGGATAGGTATAAAAATCAATCCCTTAGAAGATATCTCTTCATCATCATATGTTTTTATTGTGATTTTCCTTCTTGGGTCAATAGCATTATCAGAATATCCTAGTGCATGGATCAGTTTTAAAGTACAAATATTCAAACCAGCTCCACCATCTATAAGAACATGCTTTACTCGGTGTTTATGAACGAGAACTTCAATGTGGAGGGTGAAATTGTGTGGATGGTTTAGTGATACATCATCATGCTCAGAAAAGGATAAGCAGAGAGGAGTAGTTAAGTATCCCACCATAGCCTATAATTGGTCAACTTCCAGATTATTGGGTACTGTTGTGGCAACAAGAGCTTGTTCTAGAATCTCCTTGTATGCTAGTGATATTTTCAATAGTTCTAATATTGATATTTGTGTTGGTATTTTCTTCAACTGGTCAATTGTATTGTATTGATCTATAGGGGCAGCCATTTTTTTTATTATAGAAGGAGTATCAGATGATTTATTTGCATCTCCTTTTAGTATTACCTTAGCTTTCCCCCTTGTCACATTGGCTAGTTGAAATTCTTGATTATCTTTGATTTTTATAAAATTAATCTGATTTTCATTTGCAACAATGTCTATGGTTTGATGATCAGTTGTAATTATGCTATTGTTGTCATAAATTTTTGCATTATGATTTTGATAACCTACTGCAATTATTTCATTAATACAATCTCTAGCAATAAAACATGTATTTGTTTGATTTTCAGCAACAACATGGTCATGTTCATCATTGATTTGAGAATTTTTAGTTTGATCTTCAATTATCTCGATATGTAGAATGGTGGAATCATAAACTTAGTGTACATTTTTTCCTTTACCATCTGAAAAAGAGGATTCACCTTTGTCATAATTATGTAAATGGTTTTTGAAAGCTCCATGATCATTGTTTGTTTGTGGTCCTTCAACAAATATATTCTTGTTTTCAACCAGATCATGGATCAAATGTTTCAGCTGCTAATAGTCATTTGTTTTGTGACCCTTTTTTTTATGGTAATCACAATAATGTGCATCATTCCACCAAAATGGCTTGACTTGTGCATCCCAATTTTGTGGTTCTTGTGATGTTACCAATTTTTCTCCAACAACTTCCTTTAATGTTGATTCCAATGATTGTTCTAAAGGTGTGAATTTTCTCTGATTTGATGGCCTTTGGAATCGTGATGATTTAGATCCAACATTATTCAAATTTTTATTTTAATTTTCATTTAGATTGCTTCCTTGGTTTTTGTCTAGAGTTATCTTAGTTGCAACTGCTATTAAATTAAATATTGGTTTTGCAATTTGCGTTTCAATCACATCATCATTGTTTCCAGCATTTCTATACTTTTGTCAAAACTTGGGTTTATGAAATGTTTCACCTTTATTTTGTTTAGTATTGAAAAGATCCTTCATTGTGATATCATGTTGTATATTGTAGGAATATTGAGTTATAAATTTATTCATCAGATCTTCAAAAGATCTAATTCTTAAAGTTAATTTTTAGAACCACTCCATACATTGTCCACCTAAGCTTCTTTGAAATAGCCTCATCAAGTATGTCTCTTCATGAACAAACTCTAAGCTCATAGCTCGAAATGCCCTTACATGGTCAAGACGGTTTTTTTTTCCATTGTATTTATCATACTTGGGAAATTCACAATGTTTTAGAAATGGGATTATGTTCACATTTTGAGCAAAAGGATATGGACAAATATCCGGCAGCAAGTATCTCTTAGTAGTTCTCATTTGCATATCTTGGAATTGTTGAACATGTAAGGTTTTTAATTGATGTTTCATTGCATCCACTTCATCTGTATTGTGTGGTTCAGTCTCAGCTCTTGTAGGTGTTTCTTTTAGCCTATTAATATCAAAGTCTCTTGAAATTTTAACACCTAGATCAACTAACATCAAAAGATACTTTTCTCCATCCTTTTCCATAATTTTCTCCATAAACTTATGGAACTTGGGGTATTGTTAAATATTTTGTAGATATTCTTCATATATTTCATCCTTGTCATTTTGGTTGGATTTGTTGAATAGATTTTACTCAATCTCAGACATGTTGTTTTAGATTTCAATTTCTTTTTCTTGAAGATTTAATCTTTTTGACCTTGTAAAAACTGGCATACATATGTTATGTTGTCCACTAAACTTTGATCTTGGTTTTCAATAGTGTCAAAGGATATTAACTTGAGTCAAATAGAATGATAGATTTAATTGATTAGACTAAGTTGATAAATATGATTTAGACACTTTAAGATGACAGATCTTGGTTTGATTTTGAAAAATTTCACTTGTAAGGTTTCGTTTTTGATAATTTAAAACTCTACTTTGATTTGAGAAAGGTTTTTACTTTGGTAAAAATCCTAATTCTAGTGTAAAAATTTTGACAAATAGGGAAAGTAGCTCTCTGGTTTTTTCTTTGGCAGATGCACTATAACAGTCTTCTGATGTGCTAAAATAATTGGCCAATGCACTAATAAACTAGTTTGATGCGCTATTAAACAGGTTCAATGCGCTATATTGTTCCTCCTATGTACTAAACTTGTCTTTTGATGCACTAGTTTGTTCCTCCTATGCACCAAATTGTTCCTCCTATGCGCTAAAAGGTGGGTCAATGTGCTATTAAACTGCTCAGATGTGCTACAATAGAGAGAAAATGCGTTATTCTAGAAATATTTAGGTTTTTTGACAATCTATTTTTGCTCTAGTTTTTGATAGCGAATTTGTTTGGATCCAGGGTATAACTTCTGATTTGATGACTTTGTATATAATTTTCTTATTTAGGACTATGGATAGTGATTGCTTTGATTGGATGATTTCCTTTTGAAAATGATTACACATGCAACATTAAGTTTGCAAACATTTGTTTCAATTCTATGCATTAAACAAATAGTGTGTATTCTAGAATCAGGTCCGATTCTTTCAATTCTCATTGGTATAACACAATAAAGACAGTTCAAGCACTTTACTATCTCAAAAGGTCACTAAATATACCATAGCCCACACTTGGAAAAATGTCACATCACATAGTCGTGTCACCCCCTAGAGGACACCCATATTTTTTGCTTTTCCGATTATTAATCAAAAGTTGAATCCTCCACTTTTGATTAGGGTCTCTGATAGTTATATGGTGAGTGTCTTGGGGGTAGATTCTTCCCTCCCCTTGCACTGTGATATAGAAAGTTTTTAGAAACTGACACGATTGGACTCTAACTTAAAGTTCATAGATAAGGTTTTCGTTCACAGCGATAAATAGATAAACTCCCTCAAGAGACCTCCCAGCCTTTATAACAAAGGCTTTGGGGATGGTTATCTTGCACACTTATGTTGAATGCCAGACTTTCCCCGAATTCACTTTTGATTATAGTGGGTTGGAAAACTTGGCTTTGGTTGTTCCTATTTAGGTCATTCTTGTAGGGTGAGTACTTTTTCCCACTATGGCAGGCCCTCTAAAGGTGTTAATAAAGCATAAAAAGTGATTCTAGAATTCTGATCACCTAGTGAAGGGGAGAGAATAAGCCTATCACTTCAACCACAATAAACAGGGGGTTAAGATATCCTTTTACTTAAGCTAGATGCCTAACTTAATAAAGGAAAGAAATAATAAAAGTTAAAAACCCTACAAACACCATTAGTAATTTTGTAGTTTTTGTCTTTGACCAATGTAAATGTTTCCAACAATTGTCTTTGACCAGCGTACCTAGTACCTGCAACACAGAAAAAAAGAGATTTATATCCAATATTTTCAATTTTCTATAAAAATAGTCCAATGCGCTAAAACTATAAGCATATGCGCTAAAACTTTTATGCGCTAAATTAATAATTGAAAGCACTGGAATAATTATCAAATGTGCTATAACATTGATTGAATGCGCCAAAACAATGTTTTGATGCACTGAAATAGTGTTTTGATGCACCGAAATATCTATCGAATGCTCTATAAAAACTCTCGATCACGCTAAAACATAAACATGTCAAATTTGCAGTCACTTTCCAAAAAATGTTGAGTATGGGGATTTTGACCCACGGTGGGTGCCAATTTATGTGTGTGCGAAATATATGTGTAAGTGAAATAACAACACACCTTAATGCAACATTATTAGAGAATTCAAATAATAGATTTAATCTAATTGAAACATAATAAAATCTCTAAAATTGTCCCATTTCTCTCTAACTCCAAGGATTTATTAAATCAAAGTGGCTCTCAGATTGTGTGCACTGTGTTTGTTAAAATGACAACCTAGAGAACGAGAATGATGATCTAATATGATATGTTGTGATAAAGTGATGAATAATAGAATCTGTGATAATGATAATGAAAACTATGATGCCATGATACTAATAGGAAATGATATGATAAACTAAAATGCAACTAATATGATATGTTGTGACATGATTATAATCTAATATGATTGCTAAAATGATTCAATGTGATAATTGATTAATATTGTATGGTAAATGATTTAGTATGATTCCTACAGAGTAAAATTGTATAAAAGTAGGATCAATTTCCTGTAGCAAGAGGGTGATTTTATAGATTTTCAAAGACAATTCGTGATGTCGCAGCAAGCAATGGTTCAAATTTCATCTCGATAAATCAATGGTAGAAGATGAAGAACTTGGTGAGGAAGAAGGGGAAATTCTTTCCCTAAGAAAAACATTGTGGTAAATGATTAGGAAGAAATTATGGATCCATGAAGCCAACTATTTCCAACTGTACAAGTTTGTTTCAAAATTAGCTGGAAAGATAAAGTGAAATTGAATGCAAGTTACAGATTTCAATTTTATTGGGAGAAAAGTTGTAAACATGTGCTTAATTGGAAAAGCACAATTTAATACAGATTGAAGTTTTCAACTTTGTTGAGAGAAAAGTTGTAGACATGTGCTCAATTGAATATTTGATTTATTCAATTTTGGAGGGAAGATATATTATTAAATAGAGCATTTCAAAATTTGTTTATTTAATAAAAGGGAGATGATAATTAAACAAACTATGTGATTTAGTTAATTTAATTAAGATGGAAGAATTGGATATTTTAAATAAAATAAACTATTGAATTTGTTTATTTAGTTAAGATAGAAGAAAATAGAATATGAAGTATATAAATAAATATTTCTATTTGTTTATAAGTAGATGAATTAAAGGTTAATTAATCAAATAATTTTATCTAATTAATCAGATTTATCCAGATCACTTTTAGGTGTATACACTCCTCAATCTTCTTTTTATTGTTTTCAATTACCCTCATTAAATTTTTCTAAGTGTCAAGAGGATGCTAAGGAATTGGTGGAGGATATTGTTGTTTTGTTTGTTGAGGATTTTGTTTGGGTGCTTCTTGTTGTGGTTGTTCAAGATTTTCAAGAGGGTTTTCAAGTTCATTAACATTTCCTACAAATTAAACAAATTAATATCAAAAACAACCTAAAATAACCTATTTAACAACAAATTCACAAAAAAAAAAACAATACTTACTTGTTTGACCTCCCCATTGACACGGCAACATCTTGGTGATGAAATTACAAAAAATTGGTGAAGAAATCGCAAGTTAAACTCCTTCCAAAATGTAAGCAAGCAGGTGCAGGGTTTTTTGGCTATGGGCTTGAAAAAACATAGTGAGAATAAAATGAACTCATTTGCATTTTTTTGTTTTAATGAGCTATAACACACTCGTGTTATAACATGAGTGCATTATAGGCTTGATGTGACTAAGCCTTTGGCTCCATCACACCAGGTCATAGCATGAGCGTGTTATAATATGCTCATGTTATAACGTGTTTGTGTTATAGCCTATCAAATTATTTTTGAAAACTTCGCCACTTTTTGGCCCCCCATCTTTTTGCACCCATCCTAGTCTTGAATTGATTTTAGAAAAAAATGGTAGAAATTGAGGGGGAAATTGTCACAATGTGACCTCATGTTGGAGCATGATTTTTGGACATACAAAAAATGGAGACATTAACTAGGCTAGAGAAATGTCCAAACATTTTTAATTACAGATTTAAAGTCAAAATCTGCAGCCTATGCTAGTTAGTTGTTGTATAGTAAACCCAACAACAAACATTCAAAGCATAATAGAATCTCAAATAGATTTTTTGTTTGTGAATATTTAATCTATGAATACTAATTGAACTTTAGGACTTGGTAATGGGTGGAGGAGGCACAAGTTTTGGTGCAAAAAGGAAAGAAACAAAACATCTAATATATATAGGTGTGAGAGAAAGGAAGTGGGGACTATGGGTGTCACAAATCAAAGTGTCAAATAATAGCAAGAGAATATGTCTAGGCTCATTCCCCACACTAGTTATGGTAGCCGCTTTGGCCTCTGCCAAAATAATTTTTCCTGAATTCGTTCACTCCCTTCTTCACTCACATTATTATCTACAAAAGACATAGACTCCACAATTACCATTTAACTAAACTTTGTTGTGTAGACTCTCTGTTCTTCATCATTTCAGCTTCATTGAAACATAAGGGATTTAATAGATAAGAATAAATTTATTTTATATGTTATTTGCTTTACCAGAGATAACCACATCTAACCTAGCTATGTTTATGGAATTTACTAGAAGACCTAGATCACAAGACTAATAATTAAATCACATAATGAATTCTATAGGAGGCAAAATATTTTCTGATTGTAATATTTAAGAATTCAAACATGACTTTAGTTTACACTTATGATGGTTGAAATCTACAAGAGGGGAAATATTATGTATGGGTTATATCCTAGAATACACTTATGGTGGTTATTTTCTCTTCATCTATTGATTGACTCATATGTTCCTATTAATTGAAAATGCTTCATTAAAAATTTATATTGATTAAATTTGTAATTAAATGTTTGGTATGGATATGTTAAGGGAGGTAGCAGTGAACACCAGACAACTAAGCAGTAATTCAATGTCCTCCTTGAATATTTTCCTTTACACAAATCTTCCTATTATCAAATGAAACATGCAAAAAAAATTAATTACAGATTTAAAGGGTTGCTAGCTATTGTATTGTAAACCCAAAATGATAGATTTAATATCAAACATTTATTATTGCAAGGAAGGTGTCTATATAGGTTTCTTTTAGATGTTGTTCCCACTATAAATCACTTCTATTTATGATATAAATAAATATATTGTCACTACTATAACAAGAAATCATAATATATGTTTGATTTGTAGATGATCTATAGATCATCATATTTGTTTGATTTGTAAATCATTTATACCTTTAGATAGAGGTTGAATCAAATATTGATGAAGGAAACATCGATGAAGCTGAATCTTCACTTCTTGAGGAATTATCTCTTAATTGGGAGGAGGCTAAAGCTTTTTTGGGAAGATTAGAGTATCAGAAAGGAAATATTGAAGCTTCATTGCAAAAGGAAAATTATGTAATGAATCAATCAATTCAGTCTCACAACATGTCGCAAGTCCCTTACTTTAGTCCTTATCATTGAAGGTCATGTAATAACAAAAGATTTGTCAACTAATTCAGGCTTCCCAAGAATGCAAAAGTATTTTGGATACTATGGAAACCTTATTTTCCCAAGGTATAGCCAATTTATGTTGAACATCATTGGCTATTTGATGATCTGGTTGTTTGTAACCCTACGGATTGCTAGGCATAAAACTTGGCAGATTCTTATAATTTTTCCAACATACAGGCTATGGTTACCTATGTAGAGAATTTCCCGTAGAACAAAGGAAGTGCACTAGGAATTCTTATATGATTTTTGAGTCTTAGTGGAGCCATTTTCACTAAAATATACAATGCAATTTATGGCTAAGACAACATAGGGTTAATTCTATTATAGTGTAGAAAGTTGTAGAATCTTGAAAGCGAGGCAATTTCACACTTAATTTGGACCTATTTTTCCATCCTTCCATTAATCACCCTTTAAAATCATCATTTATAGGCCCCTAAGACCCATTATTTTGGATCCTAAGGCTCATTCACTCAAAAGTCCCATAAAATCAATAAAATCCCCAAAAATCCCAAAAACCCACCTCAAAAAGCTAAGGTGAGACTTATTCACCACCCTGGGTGAATGAGTCCCCTTAGGTGGGACCCATTCGCCAAGGGTGGCAAATGAGTCCCATTTGGGGTCATTTTCAATTTTGGCGAGAAATTCACCAATATAATTCAAATTTTTTGTGGGTGTCGGCCCTTGAGATCTAAATAATGGTCAATTAGGTGTTGATGCCTATAAAATAAAATTTCTAAGTCATTTTTATCATCTCTAAGCATATTTGAGCAAGCGTTTTCAAGAGAAAATTCAAGTCAA
Source organism: Sequoiadendron giganteum (assembly GCA_007115665.2). Lineage (NCBI taxonomy): Eukaryota > Viridiplantae > Streptophyta > Pinopsida > Cupressales > Cupressaceae > Sequoiadendron > Sequoiadendron giganteum. The sequence goes on along the minus strand of CM021107.1, from coordinate 196,550,338 downwards.
TTATTGAGAATCTTTCACAAGAGCATTCAAGTTTTAAGAGCAAGTGAATTTGAAGCTTTGGAGCAGCATTAAAGTGTTTTTGTAGGTCTCCAAGTTCACTTTCATTCAATATCTAGCATTATCAATGGTTGATCATGGTTGTCTATGGTGAATCATGATGGATTCTAGGTTGGGGAGATGCAACTAGCCATCAAGCCAAGCCTAAAGACTTGTTTCTGAAATGATTCCATCCTTCATTATCACTCTACATTTAGCCTAAGGAAGGTACAAGCATCATTGGGATTCATTTGGGGTGATTAGAGATCACCACAAGTGAGTCATTCATCTCTATATTTCTATTCTTGTATCATATTCTTACACATTAGAATAGGATTGCATCATGTTTCAGATTTCCTAATCTTAGACACACTTAAGGCTAGGGTTTCCATGCACATTTCATTGCTTTTAAAAAGGTTTAATTACCAAACTAGGGGTTTGACAGAGGAAAACCCCCCATTAAAAAATCAAGTTGAATTTTGTTTTGTAGGTGTTTTTCATATATTTGGATCTAGAACTCAAATTGAAGGGAAAGGTCAAGTGTTGAAGAGAAGATTAGAACTTTCAATTTCTGAAAAAGTGGAACAAGACTAATTCACCAAGAGTGGTGAATGAGTCCCACTGTAGTTTTTTGCTAGATATATTTACATATTTTGATACCCTTTTTCCTAATACAAACTCTCGTGCAAAATCCATGATCTAGGAGTGATTCACCCAAACTGGTGAATGAGTCCCAATTTGTCAAAAAGTCAAAATTTCCAGAATTTTGGAACTGTTCCCAATCACTTCAAGGTTTCTAGGTGCACATTACTTACTTTTTTGTTTTTTGTTTTGTTTTACTTACATTTCTAAGGAATTTTCTAATTCATTGCATTGAACTAGGGTTTTTTTTTACATATTGTGTTGCATTGTCCTTTCCAAGTCTAAACTTCGTGGTGAACACCTCATTAGACTATCTCTCACCTTTTAGGTCCTAAGCCCTAAAGGTGAAAGAGAGCACAAATTTTATTCTATTCATTTTGGTGAACCTGCATTTAGAATACTTTCTTTGCTGATTCCATGTCTATCATCATCCTAGGTTTGTCTTGCATTAATATTGCATTAGGATTTGCATTTGTTATTTCACATTCTAGGGTTTGAAGTCTTTCAGTAGTAAAAGCTCATTTATCTTGCATTTTTGTGTTTAATTTCATTGAAAATTAATCAAAATTTTCATTTGCATTTCAGATCTAACTCATATAGCATAAAAAACATAAAAAGAAACCAATTTTTTTTTATTTTTTTAAGAAAATCCCTATTGGAACTCATTCACCACCTTGGGGGAATCAATCCCAATGCAAATTTTGAATTGTTGTTTATAGAGTTAAATTTCTAGTTTTCAAGCTTATGTTTGATGTCATTACTTTTCTATTTCAATTTAGTTGAATTGTTTCTCTCTTAAGTCTCTCCCTCCTACCTCCTCTACCTCTCTTAGGTATCTCACTCACTCTCTCTATCTCTCTCCCATTCTCTCTCTCACTCACTCTATCTCTCTCCCTCTCTCTCTCTCACTCTCTCTTAGGTATCTCCATCCCCCCTCTCTCTCTCACACACACACACTCCCTCTCTCTCTCTCCCACTCCCTCTCTCTCACTCCCTCTATCTCTCTCCCACTCTCTCCCACTCTATCTCTCTCCCTCTCTCTCTTAGTTCTCTGCCTCCAACCCCTCTCCCTCTCTCTCTTAGTTCTCTCCCTCCAACCCCTCTCCCTCTCTCTCTCTCAACTATCTTTGTCCTACCCCCTCTCCCTCTCTCTTTTTCAAGTCTCCCCCTCCTACCCTCTCTCCCTCTCACAGTCACTCCCTCTATCTCTCTTTGACTCCCTCCCTCTCTCACTCCCTCTATCTCTCTCCCTCTCTCTCAAGTATCTCCCTCCCACCACCTCTCCCTCTCTCTCTTCTCACCCTTTATGTCTCTCTCAAGTCTCTCCTCCCACCCTCTCTCTCCCCTTATATCCTCTCCCGCTCTGTCGGGTCTCTCTTTGTCTCACTCACTCACCTCTATCTCTCTCCCACATCCTCTCTCTCTCTCACTCCCTCTATCTCTCTCCCTCTCTCTCTCCAATTATCTCCCTCATATCCCCACCCCTCCCATTCTCTCTCTCTCTCTCTCTCTCTCTCTCTCTCTCTCTCTCTCTCTCTCTCTCTCTCTCTCTCTCTCTCTCTCTCTCTCTCTATCTCTCTCTCTCTCTCTCTCTCTCTCTCTCTCTCATGTATCTCCCCCCACCCCCCGCCTCTCTCTCTCTATATCTCTCTCACTCCCTCCATATCTCTCCCATCCCTCTATCCCATGTACTCCCTATCCCTCCAGTACTCCCTCTCCCTCCCACACCCTCTCTATATCTCAACTCTATCTCTGTCACTCCTTGTATCTCTCCCATCCCTCCATCTCCCACTCCATCTCTCTCCTACTCTCTTAAGTCTCTCCCTTTGACCCCCTCTCTCGTACTTTGTCCACTCTCCTTCTCTCTTAGGTGTCTCCCTCCCACCCTCTCTCTTAGGTTTCTACCTCCCACCCCCTCTCCCTCCCTCTCTCTCTATCAAGTCTCTCCCTCCTACCCCTCTCTTTCTCTCCCACTCTCTCTCTCTCTCACTCTATCTATCTCTCTCCCACTTTGTCTCCCTCCCTCTATCTTAGGTATCTCCCTCCCTAACCCTCTCCCTCTCTCTCTCAAGTATCTCCATCCTACCCCCTCTCCCTCTCTCTCTTTTTCAAGTCTCACCCTCCTACCCCCTCTCCCTCTCATAGTCACTCCCTCTATCTCTCTTCCACTCCCTCCCTCTCTCACTCCCTCTATCTCTCTCCCTCTCCCTCTCCCTAAAGTATGTCCCTCCCACGAACTCTCACTCTCTCTCAAGTAGAGGGTTTAGGGTTTAGGGTTTCGGTATTAAGGGTTTAAGGGTAGATGGTGTAGGGTTGAGAGAAAGGGGGCGGGTAGAGGGTAGAGGGTAGAGGGTTAAGGGTGGAGAGTTAGGATTTTATGGTTTAGGATTTAAGGGTTAAGGGTATAGGGTATACGGTTTAAGGGTAGAGGGTTTAAGGGTTTAGGGTAGATGGTAGAGGGTTTAAGGGTAAAGGGTATAAGGTACAGGGTTTAGGGTTTAGGGTTTATAGTTTAAGGGTTGAGGGTTGAGGGTTGAGGGATTAGCATAGAGAGTATAGTTGGGTTTAAAAAAGGTTTAAGGGTTCAAGGTAGAGGGTATTGGGTTTAAGGGTAGAGGGTAGATAGTTTAAAGGTTTAGGGTTTAAGGGTTTAGGATTTAATCTAGTTAAGGGTTGAGGATTGAGGGTTGAGGGTAGAGGGTAGAGGTTTTAGGGTTTAGGGTTTATAGTTTAAGGGTAGAGGACTTAAGGGTTTAGGGTTTTGACCTGGTTAATGGTAGAGGGTTGAGGGTTGAGGGTTTAGGATTTAAGGGTTGAGGGTAGAGGGTAGAGGGTTTAGGTTTTAGGGTTTACAGATTAAGGGTTAAGGGTAGAGGGTTTAGGGATTACAATTTATGGTTTAAGGGTAGATGGTGTAGGGTTAAGAGAGAGAGGGGGTGTTGAGGGTAGAGGGTAGAGAGTTAAGGGTAGAGGGTAGAGGGTTTAGGGGTTTAGGGTTTAGGGTTTAAGGGTTAAGGGTATAGGGTATACAGTTTAATGGTAGAGGGTTTAAGGGTTTAGGGTAGATGGTAAAGGGTTTAAGGATTAAGAGTATAGGGTACAGGGTATAGGGTACAGGGTTTTAAGTTTAAGGGTTAAGATTTGAGGGTTGAGGGTTTAGGGTTTAGGGTTTAAGGTTTAAGGGTTGAGGGATTAAGGGTTGAGGGTTGAGGGATTAGTGTAGAGAGTTTAGTCAGGTTTAAAAGGGTTTAAGGGTTGAGGGTAGAGGGTATTGGGTTTAATGATAGAGGGTAGATAGTTTAACCGTTTTGGGTTTAAGGGTTTAGGGATTAACCTGGTTAAGGGTTGAGAGTTTTAGGGTTTAAGGGTTGAGGGTTGAGGGTAGAGGGTAGAGGTTTTAGGGTTTAGGGTTTAGGGTTTATAGTTTAAGGGTAGAGGGTTTAAGGGTTTAGGGTTTAACCTAGTTAAGGGTAGAGGGTTTAGGTATTATGATATATGGTTTAAGGGTAGATGTGGTAGGGTTGAGAGAGAGAGGGGGTGTTGAGGGTAGAGGGTTAAGGGTTAAGGGTAGACGGTAGAGGTTTTAGGGGTTTATGATTTAGGTTATAGGGTTTAGATATATGTAGGACCACGATGGGTCAAAAAGTGGTAATATGATGGCTATGTGGCTGACGACTTTTTTTTTACCCAAAATTGATGAAACGAAAAGGGTTTTTAAAGGAGATTCTTAGATTTCCACCAATATAAATTATTATTTACTTTGAATTTAATAAATAATTAATATTCATTTTCTATTGAATTACGACTAAAGTCCTAATTTAGCTTGATTGAAAAACATCTATAGATTTCAAATTGTATCATATTTTTTGAATCCAAAATATGCATCTCATTCTATGCTTCGCATACTATAAGATTAAAAAATAAAAAAATGAATTTCATGAAGTTTTGACCAAGTTAAGGTGGTCAAACATACAAGTCTTTATATTTTTTAAAATTTGTCATAAAAAAATTATAATTAATTATTTACTTGGAAAACAATTACCAAAAAATATGCATCACATTGAGACATGAGTCCTCTACTTATATCTAAAATCTTAGAAAAAAATATTATCATTTTAATGTGGTTAGGGTGGTCAGACAGACACCTACTTTTTATTTTTTCCCTAAAATTTAGGCACTATTGTATTGAAATTTCAAATTTTCACCAAATGGATTTTATTTTTTTGTAAATAAACCTAGTAATTTATAAACTACATTCAATTTGCTACAAATTCTATTCTTACATATTTTTGAAATAATATAGATAACTTATCCAAATTTTTATGTCAAGTTTCCTAACTCTGATTTTACTATTTTTTTTGCTACTTAAGGGCCTATTTTTTCCATGATGATCCTGCACATACCCATTTACAGTTTAAGGGTAGAGGCTTTAAGGGTTTAGGGTATATGGCAGAGGGTTTAAGGGTTAAGGGTATAGGGTACAGGGTTTACGGTTTAGGGTTTAGATTTTAAGGGTTGAGGTTTAACGGTTGAGGGTTGAGGGTTGAGGGTTGAGGGTTGATGGTTTAGGGTTTAAGGGTTGATGGATTAAGGGTTGAGGTTTGAGGGATTAGCGTAGAGAGTTTAGTTGGGTTTTGGTGCAGGAGCACCAAGTTGCTTTCAAGCCTCCATGAGGCCATTTGTAAATAGTTGGTCCATTTTATGTATTGGGTCTTATAATAAGGTTTATCAAGCCATTTTATAGGTGTTTGAGTCTTAGGAGGTAATATTTGAAGTCATTTGTAAAATAATGTTTAAAGTTGTTATATATTGTAAAAATTGTAAAAGTTGCTCAAGAAAGTTGTCAAGCAACTTGTCAAAAGTGTCATTAAAGTGTTTTGTCAACAAACTAACTAAAAGGTGGTTGAAAATATTTGGTTTTGGTTGTAAATTTATAATTACACACTCCAAAACTCGAATTGGAGAGGTTGGAGAGGTTGGAGACATTATTTGTGAAGTTTGATGAATGGCAACCTCAAGTTTGGTGTGCATTTTATGATTTCTACATTGTTTACAGGTTGAAGTTGTGGTTTGTATGGCTTTGTATGCTATCAAATAATGGATTATCATATACGGATGGAAATATCTCTGTTTCTAGTTTCCAATTCTTTTTGTCTCATTCAATTTTATTGAGTTTTGTGGAAGATATGATTATTTTGGTGAGACTGCCAATTTTAACAATATTGTGCAGAATTTACAGTCTGAAAGAATGTGATGAAACGGATTTTAAAGTATATATTTTGGGTCTGAAACAAATTTTATGTTGTTCCTATATGAATATACTTTCATTTGCTTCAAGTCTCATCAAATTTAATTAAGATTTGAATAAGTTATGATCATTTTAGTGAGGGCAGGTTTGAACCCTATCTAGGGTTTGCAGTTTTGAGAAAAATGAAATAGTTTTCTTTTGGGCTACCATGGTTATGTTTCCAATGTGACATAGAATGAATAATAGAATGTGTTATACAAATATTGATTTGGATTAATTTTGAAGGATTGTGAGATATGTTGTTGAATCCTCCTAACTCTGCATCAGATTGGTATCAGAGCTTGAAGATGCTCTGGGAAGTTGTTTGTGGTTTGTGTGTGGTTGTTTGCAAGTTGAGGAAGGAACCTGATTGCCTAGGTGAGGCAAGGTGAATTGGAAGCAAGGAGAAACTTGCTTGTGAAGATGGAATTTTTAAAGAGATGTTGGCAGGCTAAGGATTCACGAAGGAAGAAGGAAAGAGAGGAAAAGGAAATGAGAAAGAAGGAAAGACAAAAGGCAAGACAAATAGAGTTTGAGGGAGCCCTAGAAAAGATAAGCCAAAGGTTGGAAAGATTAGACAAAGAACACCAAATTCTTAAGGAAACACAAAGGAGTTGGAATATACCAATGCCAAAGAGGTTAAGATGGCCTCCAAAGAAGATTATGAATAAGCAAAGAAAACAAAAGAAGGCAAAAAATGAGACAAAGGTAAAGTTTGAATCTTTTGTTCAAGTTGAGCAAGATAAGTTACAAGTTGAGATGCATGATATTTTGATTGTGCTTGAAGATGAACAAACTTCTTTGTTGGTTAATGAACATGTTGATGTTGAGATTAGTGATGTGGTTGTTGTTGGTACTCAACTAGTTGATGAAATTGTTGTTGATGAAAAAGTTGAGAATGTTTTTGATGTTATCGATAACCCTTGTATTGATACTCAAGTTGATGATGATAAAGTTGTTGATAACATCGATGTTGATATTCATGACCAAGTTGTTGTTGATAATAAGGTTGTTAATAAAGATGTTGCGGATCTATTTTCTAATGAGGTATATGAAGGTTTTCAAGAGTATGATGCAGATTATATATGGTATTCTAATGATGAGAATGAAGATATAGATGATTCTATTGAGGTTTATACACAAGAAATGAAGTTTTGGAGCCTAGATGTTGAGAAAATGATAGAGAAGAGATGGTATAAGAAGAAGAGGAAGACAAAACCATGGGTTAAGATGAAGATACAAGTGTTTTTTATTGCAGATGATAGTGAAGAATCATTTATTTTTGCAGGTGCTTTATTCTATGCTAACTCAGGGGACTTGAGTTTTTTCTTCAAGGGGTGTATGGTGCAGGAGCACCAAGTTGCTTTCAAGCCTCCATGAGGCCATTTGTAAATAGTTGGTCTATTTTATGTATTGGGTCTTATAATAAGGTTTATCAAGCCATTTTATAGGTGTTTGAGTCTTAGGAAGTAATATTTGAAGTCATTTGTCAAATAATGTTTAAAGTTGTTATATATTGTAAAAATTGTAAAAGTTGCTCAAGAAAGTTGTCAAGCAACTTGTCAAAAGTGTCATTAAAGTGTTTTGTCAACAAAATAACTAAAAGGTGGTAGAAAATAGTTGGTTTTGGTTGTAAATGTATAATTACACACTCCAAAACTCGAATTGGAGAGGTTGGAGAGGTTGGAGACATTATTTGTGAAGTTTGATGAATGGCAACCTCAAGTTTGGTGTGCATTTTATGATTTCTACATTGTTTCCAGGTTGAAGTTGTGGTTTGTATGGCCTGGTATGCACTCAAATAATGGATTATCATATATGGATGGAAATATCTCTGTTTCTAGTTTCCAATTATTTTTGTCTCATTTAATTTTATTGAGTTTTGTGGAAGATATGATTATTTTGGTGAGACTGCCTATTTTAACAATATTGTGCAGAATTTACAGCCTGAAAGAATGTGATGAAACGGATTTTAAAGTATATATTTTGGGTTTGAAACAAATTTTATGTTGTTCCTATATGAATCTAATTTCATTTGCTTCAAGTCTCATCAAATTTAATTAAGATTTGAATAAATTATGATCATTTTAGTGAGGGTAGGTTTGAACCCTATCTAGGGTTTGCAGTTTTGAGAAAAATGAAATAGTTTTCTTTTGGGCTACCATGGTTATGTTTCCAATGTGACATAGAATGAATAATAGAATGTGTTATAAAAATATTGATTTGGATTAATTTTGAAGGATTGTGAGATATGTTTTTGAATCCTCCTAACTTTGCATCAGGTTTAAAAGGGTTTAAGGGTTGAGGGTAGAGGGTATTGGGTTTAAGGGTAGAGGGTAGATAGTTTAACGGTTTAGGGTTTAAGGGTTTAGAGCTTAAACTGGTTAATGGTTGAGGGTTTTAGGGTTTGAGGTTTGAGGGTAGAGGGTAGAGGGTTTAGGGTTTATATTTTAAGGGTAGAGGGTTTAAGGGTTTAGGGTTTAACTTGGTTAAGGGTAGAGGGTTGAGGGTTGAGGATTGAGGTTTTAGGGTTTAAGGATTAAGGGTTGAGGGTAGAGGGTGGAGGGTTTAGGGTTTAGTGTTTACAGATTAAGGGTTAAGGGTAGAGGGTTTAGGGTTTAGGGATTATTATTTTGGCTATCTTGGAGTGGTTTTCTCGTGGCGGCGGATTTTCACTTGATGAAAAAAGTGTCAAATTCAAGCAGTGCAAAGTTTCAAAGTGGTGCAACTTCCACTCTGCAACTTGTGTGACCAAGTGGACTATTCCAACGCATCTGAATAAGTATTTTTATGGTATGAATGGTATAGTTTTGCACTGAAACATGTGGAATCGCTCCGAGCTACATTTCACCAGATCAATCCCTTAAGGGTCCAAAGTGCAAAATGGCTGCAAATTTCAGCATGCTATTAATCACATACCGTGACACTTAGAAAATTCTTGGTTGATCTTACAGGATTGCGTTGAGCCACTCTACAAAAACCTCTCTCGGTTTTTGCTATATGGAGTGGCTTTCCCATGGTGGCGGATTTTCACTTGATGGAAAAAGCATCAAATGCAAGCAATGCAAAGTTGCAAAGTAGTGCAACTTTCGTTCTGCAACTTGTGTGACCAAGCGGACTGTTCCAACACGTTCGAATAGGTATTTTTACACTAGGCATAGTCCTCCTTCACACCGAAACACATGGAATCACTCTGAGCTATGTTCCACTGTATCGATCCCTTAAGGGTCCAAAGTGCAAAATGGCTGCAGACTTCAACATGCTATTACTTGGATACCGTGACACTTAGCAACTTCTCATTTGATCCTATAGAAAGGTGCTAGGCCCCTCTAGAAAAACCTCTCTCGGTTTTGACTATCTTGGAGTGGTTTTCTCATGGCAGCAGATTTTCACTTGATGGAAAAAACATCAAATTCAAGTAGTGCAAAGTTGCAAAGTGTTGCAACTTTTGTTCTGCAACTTGTGTGACCAGGAAGACTGTTCCAACACGTCTAAATATGTATGTTTAAGCTAGGCATGGTCCTCTTTCACACCAAAACATGTGGAATCGCTCCGAGCTATGTTCCATTGGATGGATCCCTGAAGGGTCCAAAGTGCAAAATGGCTACAAACTTCAACATGCTATTACCTGGATATCGTTACACTTAGAAACTTCTCGTCTGATCCTACAGGAATTCGTTTGGCCCCTCTAGAGAAAAATCTCTCGGTTTTGGCTATCTTGGAGTGGTTTTCTCATGGCGGTGGATTTTCACTTCATGGAAAAAGTATCAAATTCAAGTAGTGCAAAGTTGTAAAGTGGTGCAACTTTCACTCTACAACTTGTATGACCAAGCGGACTATTCCAACACGTCTGATTAGATATTTTTATGGTAGGAATGTTCTTATTTTGCACCGAAACATGTGGAATCACTCTGAGCTACGTTCCACCGAATCGATCCCTTAAGGGTCCAAAGTGCAAAATGGCTGCAAACTTCAGCATGCTATTACTCGGATATCGTGGAACTTAGGAACTTTTTGTCTGATCCTATAGGATTATGTTGAACCCCTATACAAAAACCTCTCTCGGTTTTGGCTATTTCAGAGTGGTTTTTCCACGGTGGCAGATTTTCACTTAATGGAAAAAGCATCAAATGCAAGCAGTGCAAAGTTGCAAAGTGGTACAACTTTCATTCTACAACTTGTGTGACCAAGTAGACTATTCCAACACATCTAAATAGGTATATTTATGCTAGGGATGGTCCTCTTTTGGACTGAAACATGTGGAATCGCTCTGAGCTATGTTCCAACGGATCGATCCCTTAAGGGTCCAAAGTGCAAAATGGCTGCAAACTTCAGCATGCTATTACTTGGATACCATGACACTTAGAAAATTATCATCTAATCCTATAGAAATGCATTGGGCCCCTCTAGAAAAACCTCTCTCAGTTTTGGCTACCTTGTAGTGGTTTTTTCGTGGTGGCGGATTTTCACTTGATGGAAAAAGTGTTAAATTCAAGCAGTGCAAAGTTGCAAAGCGGTGCAACTTTTGCTCTGCAACTCGTGTGACCAAGCGGATTGTTCCAACATGTCTGAATAATTATGTTTATGCTAGGCATTATCCTCTTTCACACTGAAACACGTGGAATCGCTCTGAGCTATTAACCACCGGATCAATCCCTTAAGGGTCCAAAGTGCAAGATGGCTGCAAACTTCAACATGCTATTACTTAGATATCGTGATGCTTAGAAACTTCTCATCTGATCCTATAGGATCGCATTGAGCCTGTTTATAAAAAATTCTGTTGGTTTTGTCTATCTCGGAGTGGTTTTTCAGTGGTGGCGGATTTTCACTTGATGGAAAAAGCATCAAATACAAGCAATGCAAAGTGGTGCAATTTTCATTTTGCAACTTGTGTGACCAAGCAGACTATTCCAACACATCCAAATAGGTATGTTTATGCTAGGCATGGTCCTCTTTTGCACCGAAACACATGGAATCGCTTTGAGCTGTGTTCCACTGGATCGATCCCTTAGGTTGGAGAAGTCTAATGTTGCAAATTTGTAAGTTGCTTAAAGCAACAAATTTGAAATGATATTGAATGGCCCAGTTAGCACTCATTACATCTAGGTGATGCTCACAGAGGTGAGGCACTAGGCCTTCCCAGGAGGTCACCCATTTCTGTATACTCCAGCTCAAGCGCTTAACCACAAAGTTTTTCCCCAAGGTTAAGCCCACTTAGCTTCCAACCCCATTTGAAAAACCTTCAGCAAGTGTTGTGCCTTATGAAACATTCATTATAGAGCCCATTTAGTTCATCAATTGATAAGTAGGAGGTATTTTCTACAATGTGTCAAATTGTGATATTGCTATCAAGATTCCATTGAGTAGTCATTTGTAGTATTAGATATAGCTCTAGCTTCTACAATATTGCACATGATTGCAAACAGTTTCAAAGATCTAGATGACATCAATAGTTCACATTACTCAAGATCAATGAACATCTTAAAGACATTTATGTAAATTAGGAAAAGTAACCTTCTTGTGGACTTAGGGTTGCAATATTTGATCTACAACATGTTCCACCATTTCTTCAGTAGGATCAAGAATACACATGTAATGAAGGTGTGTTTGTAGCCATGAAAGATTATGGTTTGAACTATCTAGAAGAGTGATGTTTTATCTTGACCAACCATATCTATACCATGGTTTGTTTGGAAACAAGGATGGGTTATCTCTTCATCGGCACATACATTATTCCTCGATGTGTTCACACGAGTGTTACAAGACTAGTACTCTCCTCAGACTTGACAAGCCAATTTTTGACTTGGACTCGGGCTCAGAGCCCAGACTTGACAAATAGAAAAACCTAAGAAATTGAAAGATTTTAAAGGATTTAAAACTTGTTTCATGCACCCTTTAATAAATAAACCTTAAAGACACAATAGAATCATCAAATAGAAATTACTATGATCCCATACACAAACATACATCAATCACATAAGTATAAGCACAAATTTTAGCTGAAGGAAATAACACATTTAGATATATAAATATTGTGATATTGCTATCAGGATTCAATCATGTAGTTTTACAAGTCAAACTCATTGACCCATGATTCATCAATAGTGGTTCACAAGAACCCATCTCTCATGATAATGAATGATTCATAAGAAGGAAGATAAATCTTCATACATTTATTTTATCACAAATGAGATAAGTGCTTGGTTTCATGAAGGTCATGAGACAACCATTAATGGGGAGTGGATACATGAAGAACTAATGGAGAATGATAATGGCTTGAAACCTGCTATAAAGGAAAAATAAAATTGTTTCAATGATGCAAGAGGTTTTTTGGTTTCACTACCAAAATGAGCCTATGAAGAATGAATGTGAAACTCCTTTTGACCTTGAGGGTGTTCTTACTCCATCTCAAGGATCATGCATTGAGGATAACATAGATCAATGCTAGGGCTAACCAATTAGTAATTATACATGTGAATAAGTCAAACATGTACATGTCAATAAGGGAAGTACAAGTACTCAAAAACGCGTATGCCTCAAAAAGTATACACATGAATACATAGTATACACAAATTAAAACAAAGTATATGCATGAATACAAGGTATATGCATGAAAACATGTAAGCCACAAAGTATACATTTGAATGCACGTAATTCACAAAGTATATACGTAAGTTGTAAAGTATACACTTGAATACACGTAACTCATATCTATTAAACCATAAATTTAGAATGCAAATACAGATAGGCATCGATAAAATATATTTGTATTAACCAAATGGCCATGTAGGCATACATCAATATATGTCGATATAAGTATGAAATATATGTACAAAATAGCCATATAGGCTTACGAGAATGCCATCTAGGCATATAATGTCAAATATGTCTAATAAAATATATGTACAAAAGTGTCATGCAGGCATACAACAAAGGACTCTGGAATCAAAAGTCATTACTCTCCATGCCCTGGAAATAAAATCTTCCCCTTTCCTTTTCACTCGGATGGCGATAGGTCTGTCACTCATTTTTGTTGTGCTCGTGGAGTGCTCCTACTACTCCTCCTAGGGTTTAGTTCATGGTGAAGTTTTAACTATTACAATAAGAAGAAAAGACATGAATATATAGAAATTACATTATAAAAAATGATATATTTGACAAAATAATAACTTACAGCCATCTCATGATCTCTCTCCATGAGGGAAATATTCTCACACCCATGATCAAGCGTGCTCAAGCCCTATATAAACCATAGAAATAGAAATTAAACTACATGAATCAATAATGGTTTGATTTTTCACTAACTAACATCTATAACAACAAATGTAAATTGAAATTTACTAATTTGCCTCATACCTCTTCTGTCAGAGCCATCAAGGATTGTATAGCAGATGTCACACCAATATCCATTTCCCTCATCACATTCGGAGGTGTATCGTCTTGCAACAACTGAAAATAAAACAACAAATTATTCAACATAATCAGCGATGTGCATGTATAAACTACACAAATCTATTAAGTACTTGATTCATTAGTTCAACTCTTTATTCTATTACCTGCGTGAAGGTTTGCGTAAATCCACCTCCACTGGGAAGTGTTCCATCAAAACCTCCAATATTAGTTTGTTCAACATCCAAAATTGCATATTAAATTACCATTCGTAAAACAATGCCATTAACATGCAATAAATTTATAACAGTTTACTAGTTACATACCCTAGTGATAGGTGTACTACAGAAATAGGTTGGTGGGGGGATGGTGTTTCCAGTCTCAACACTGTGACCCTACAATTTTATTAAAATTATAAAACATTTTTAGTTAATCTTACATTTCAAAATAAAAATTTAATAAATTAAATTCAATGAACACATGCACTAACTTTTACCTGACTATCAATGCCATATGCCTCATGCAAAATGTCAGCTGCCCTCTAAATCTCCATAGCTATAGATGGATCCTACGTACCAGCCCCTTGAGGGTCGGTGGGGTCATGTGAACAAGTAGCCCCGCAAGATTTACACACATATGTTTGAAGGCCACCAATCGAAGACTCCCCTTGATGGCGCTGTATAATAGGCCTAGTATGATGGATGACACTCTGGGTCAAAGTGTTGATTGCTTGCAATGTCTCTACATCAGCACTTTCCTTCGTGATGGAAGGCATAACAATGTTCTCATGAGGTGGTCTAGCGAGAGCTTGTCTACCTTGTCACATAGGATCCGGCTGTGCACTAGGTCTATCCTGAGCTGACCCCCCACCTCTCCCAAAAAATCCCTCATATCAAAATAATTTGGGATTTTGTTCAATATGAACTCACTGTATAGTTTCCTAAGGAAATATTGTGGGACCTCGCAATTGTTGCAGGGTGGGTAATCGAAGACCATGTACCACCTATCATAAAACCGATCCCTAATCTATCGGTGGTGGCACCAATGGATAGGAAACCTCTTCGCATTGAGGGTAAGATTTTGATTTGTATGCGGGTCAGTGAATAATGAGCACAAATAACCTTTTGTAATTTTTAAATCCTTCACATCCTTGTATGATATTTTATTTGCATAATAGTCCCTAGCTGCATGCCTCCTATCCTCCCATCTAGTTATTTGTTTGCTAATTAAATCTACATTTTATAACATATCTTTCAATGAATTTGCTAGGGTGATTCTTTATGTGGTTGAACCATTTGGATCACTCAACATATTGATCAAATCCTCAATTTGTTTTTTGTTGTTCTCAATTTCACTCATTAAATTTTGTTGAGTGCCAGGAGGGGGTTGAGTGATTGGTGGAGGAGGTTGATGTTGTGGTATATTTTGATCTTGAGGATTTGGTTGGTCTTCCTATGGTGGATTTTGAGGATTTTCAGGTTGATTTGCATCTAAAAATTCAAACAAATAGATATCAAATTCAACCTAAAACTAACAAATTCAAAACAAAAACCATAGAATCTTTACCTCTCATAGCTCCTCGTCGTCGTGGCACCATCGTTGTGAAGAAATATGGATTGTTGGTGAAGATATTCTCCTCCTAGAATGTGAGCGCAATATTGTGGGGTTTTTGGCCGTGGGTGCAACAAAAAAACTAGTCGAAATGCAAATGAGAGATTTGCATTTGTTTTTTTGCTTTTAATAGTAAATAACGTGAGTGCGTTATAACGCACTCGCGTTATTTCTTTGTAGTTTCTGAGACCTATACTAGGCTTAATGGAGACATAATGTGAGTGCATTATAACACGCTCACGTTATGGTTTTCAAACATTTTTTTTTAGGGTGTCTACGGAATTGCTACCCATTTCCATGCACCCGCCTTGTTGCTCTCTATTGAACACCTTGAAGTTGGTATTCTGATCAATAACATGGAGGTTAACCAATTAAAAACACAAGTTCATCCAACTCAAACCAACATTTATCCCTAACAACTCTTTCTCATCAACTCTTGACTATTTCAACCTAGTTTCCTTGTACGTGTCCAAACACCAAAACCAAGGCATAACTATCAACCCTCTTAACAAACACACAAACCATCTATGGTTTCAGATACCCATTATGCTCATTCCAAACATATCTCAAATGGGAATATCTCTCTTTTGGACCAACACCTTGCAATCAGGCTTTTTCACCATTTTAGACCCCTAAATAGGTCACTTTTCCAAAGGACATATACCTTAAAATTTCCTTTTCACCCAAATTTTGATTGGGTAGCTCCCACCAACCAACAAAACCCCAAATTCCACAATTACTTTGTAGATACACATTTCCCAAACCACCCTACCATGATACCCTCATTTCTTGCTCTTTACATGGGGGTTTATTGAAAAACTATCTTCCAGCGCTTTCCTAACCCAACCAATACCTCCAACACTTCATAAAAGACATGAAAAATCTCAAAAGGATAGATTATCTTTATTTCCCTCAATTTTCCTATCATTTTCCCACTCAAACCACTCAATTTCACCCAAATTAGGTCACTTTTTCAAAGGGACTCTACTTTAAGCTTTCCCTTTCACTCAAAATTCAATTGTGAAGCCTTATTCATGTGTTCAAACAAAATAATCCATCATTTACCCTCAAAAAATCATTCGCCCAAGCACCAAATCACAAAACCCTCCTTTCAAGCCAAATAACCTAGGGCTTATTGAAAATTAAACATCCAACCCTCACAAAAACTTGCCAATACCTCAAATAGGTCTAAATATCTCTTCCTAAACTTAACTCATCAAGAAATAATGCTGCCCAACATTTTTACACACTTTAATATCTCAAAACCTCACTATTTCACTTTGAAAACACAAATTTTCACTCTAGGGCTTCATGCCCAACAAAACACTCGACCTCCCCACACAAATTCCACATTCCCACACTAGTTTATTGATGTTTCAGACCCATTCCTCAAGTTACGGTGACCACAATGAGAGGAATGGGTCAATTTACCATATTAAATGACATTCAAACCTTATTTGACAACATCTTGACTCATTCATCCTAACTATACTCAGCTAAAAAATGGAGGACAATGTGCTCTGCACATTATTCCCTATTAGTGTTTGATGTCACATGCATTTATGACTGTCATTGATCTTTTTGTGACTCTAGGTAATACTGAATTTTGTCAAAGTTTAAGAAAAGAACAACATCAGTCGGTGGTGCAAGTGTTCAGTGGTATGAGAAACATCGATTGTTGGTGCATTTTCTGGTTGTCAATCTTCTCTTTCTTTTCCATCTCATAGATTTCTCAGATTCTTATATGCTACATGTTTTATGTTAATTATTTTAGTGATATATTTGAAATTTATATGTAGGATCATCGAGAGATGAGAAAGTAGTGAAAGATGGGCCACATCACCATTTTAGGACCTTCAATCGACCTTGTTATCTAGCATGCATGAAGGTGATAGTAGGTCTCATCAGGTGTATGACTGACATTATTTAGTTATTGCTCTTTTAATGATTTTTATGTGAGTCCATGTCTAAGATTGATAAGATTTTGCAGGTTTTTTGTGGACCAAATTCCTATGAGAGTACACAACCATAGAGAGGCTACTACCCATGTGTTTCCTCGGGAGCAAGGGATGTACATGTTTTGAAGTATTTTGGAATGCAAATAACTAGGCCAACAGAGGTGGATTGGAGAAAAGAAACTGGGCAACAACTCCTTTTGTTTCTTCTTGTACAATATATTTCAGGATCTGGGCTGCAAATGGGAGGATTATTTCCCTACATGTATTGCTATAAGTATTGAAAAATGGGAAGATTTTTAAGATGTTCTTCCATCACTATTGTAATATTTGTCATTGACTTAGTTTATTTTTTGATATACAAAAATTACGAGAAATTAATACATGGAAATGTGTATATTCCTTAATATATGCCTCAATTAAATGTCTATATTATATTTAAAATTCTAGTTGTAATGATTCATGGTTTACATTTAAAGTTGTCTTCAAGGAAAAGCATGTGGATTTATGACAAAAATTGAAATAATATCTAATATAATTATAGAAAGGCATATTTTGTTGCCCCTACCTTGTCAATCCTACCAAATTGGCAAGCTAGTGAGCTCACTGGCTTGCCAATTCCATAGGATTGACAAGGTAGGGGCAGGGTATGCCTCATAGAAATTGATGCAACCTAGGTCATCTCTAACATACCTCAATTCGACCTAATACTCCTTTGGAGCAACTTGCTAAAAACTTGAAAACAACGTTGTCCAAGGCCTCAAGTAGGCTAGATTTATAAAGAGAATGTGTTTTAAACTTTTCCTTTCACCCAAAACTTGATTGGGCAGCACTCACCTAGCAAAGGAAACACCTAATCTGCAATTTTAAGGGAAAGATAGGCCTTGCAACACCCCAAACACTAAAGCCCTCACTTTTCACAATATACCCTAGAGATTATTGAAAAACTATGCTCCATCCCTTCTTAGACCTCAAAACCAATTCAAAAACTTTGGAATAACCCTGCACATGCTTAAAACAACAAGAAAAATGATTTCCCTCAAACATTTCCCACTTTTACCCTCTCTAACCTCACTTTTTTATGTTAAAACACCCCAAATGCCACTTAGAGCATCACCAAAAATTAGTATTCGGACCTGACCTGCTCAAGAAACAATGAAAACATCTTTATATATCTCAAATAATCCTATCCACCGAGTTACAACATCATATAGTGGGCGGAAATCTTAAAACACCATTATAAATGCACTTAAACCCTTGAAATAGGGCTCATAGATTGACCTCAAGTAAAATGCCTATTAAATGCACAAAATTGAATGAATTTCTTCAAACCAAGTTTTTGAAATAGTTAACTCTATTGCCCACCAGTTTCCATTAAGAAGTAAGCACAACCAACCTATACAGAACCGTATAGTACCAATAAACTTCAAAAATTCTGGAAAAACTTAGAAAATGGCATGGGAATAACAAGACTTTATTGTTTTTCTTTCTAACTTGGTTTCTTCAACCTCAAACTCGAACATAAGAAATCTTTTCAAACATTAAAAACACCAACTACCATCCTACAACTGACTCCAACCAATTTTCAAACTCATTATGGCCATTGTAATACAAAATTGCAATTTTTTACATATTCTTGTTGACAATATTTTTGCTCATTTTGAATTATTTTGAAATTTGACCCTCCTAGACTCCTAAAAAATTAGACATGGTCTACCTAGACCTTATTTAATCCAAGAAACATGACCTGACATTGGAAAAAATGACATTCAACCTATCTTGACAACTTTTATCAAACTTGACAACATTTTCACTATGATTTGCAACTTCCACAAAATGGAAACATAAGACCTTTAAAATTCACCAATTACATTTGAATGGTCATAATGGACCTTATTGGACTCAAAAAACCCAAACAACCTTGACTCATTTGGAGCATGTTTGATGCTTTGGTAAGCTGAGATAGGTGTGGGAATAGGACTTTCAATAAACCCTTCCTAAATTTGCTAAATATGAAAGTTTTGTGAAAAGTGCACTCTATGAGCAGTTCCTTGGCTAAAGGTTGTAGATTTGGTGGTTTTAGATGGTGGTTAATGAATTTCAAAAATAAACTCTCTCATTTTTTTCTATCTCAGAGGCCTTTTCCCATAGTGGTGATTTCTTGTTTGGGGAAAAAGTTGTCAAATGCAAGTAGTTGAAAGTTGCAAAGTGGTGCAACTTTTGTTTTACAACTCATCTGACCAAACAGACTATCCCAACGCATCTCGGTGGGTATGTTTACACTAAGCATGGTCCTATTTCATGCTGAAACACACAGAATTGCTTTGAGCTATGTTCAACTGATAGAATACCTTAAGAGTCCAAAGTGCAAAATGGTTGCGAACTTCAGCATGCTCGTATTCAAACACTATGATTCTTAGAAACTTCTCATCTAGTCCTATGGGATCATATTTCTCCCCTCCACAATAAAATCTCATTTTTTTCTATCTCAAAGGCCTTTTCCTATGGTGCTGAATTCTCTCTTGGGGAAAATGTTGTCAAATGCAAGTAGTTGAAAGTTGCAAAATGGTGCAACTTTCATTCTACAATGCATGTGACCAAAAGGACTCTCCTGATGCATCCAAGTGGGTACATTTATGCTAGGAATGGTCCTCTTTCACATTGAAACACACGGAATCGCTTCAAGATATGTTCAACCAACATAATCCCTTAAGAGTCCAAAGTGCAAAATGGCTATGAACTTCAACATGCTCGTATTCAGATACCATGATTCCTAGAACCTTCTAATCTAAGCCTATGGGATCACGTTGGGCCTCTCTACAATAAAATCTCTTAGTTTTTTATTTCTCAGAGGCCTTTTCCCATGGTGGTGATTTCTCGCTTGGGGAAAAAGTTCTCAAATGCAAATAGTTGAAAGTTGCAAAGTGGTGCAACTTTCATTCTACAACTTGTGTGACCAAACAGACTGTCCTGAAACATCTAGGTGGGTACGTTTATGATAGGAATGGTCCTCTTTCACACTGAAACATGCGGAATCACTCTGAGGTATGTTCAACCGAAAGAATCCCTTTAAGAGTCCAATGTGCAAAATGGCTGTGAACTTCAGCATGCTCGTATTCAGAAACCATGATCCTTAGAAACTTCTCATTTGAGCTTGCGGGATCATACTGGGACCCTTTACAATAACCTCTCTCAGTTTTCACTATCTCAAAGGCCTTTTCCCATGGTGGTGAATTCTCCCTTGGGGAAAAAGCTGTCAAATGAAAGTAGTTGAAATTTCCAAAGTGGTGCAACTTTCATTTTGCAACTTGTGTGACCAAACAGACTATCTCAATGCATTTAGGTGGGTACGTTTACGCTAGGAATGATCCTCTTTTGCACTAAAACACGCAGAATCGCTCTGAGCTACATTCAACCGATAGAATCCCTTAAGAGTCCAAAGTGCAAAATAGTTGTGAATTTCAGCATGCTCATATTTGGACATCATGATGCTTAGAAAATTCTCATTTGAGCCTATGATATCAAATTGGGCCCCTCTACAATAACCTCTCTCGAGTTTTGCTATCTCAGAGGCCTTTTCCCATGGTGGTGATTTCTCGCTTGGGAAAAAATTTGTCAAATGCAAGTAGCTGAAAGTTGCAAAGTGGTGCAACTTTCGTTCTACAACTCGTGTGACCAAACCGACTATCTTGATGGATTTGGGTGGGTACGTTAATGCTAGGCATGGTCCTCTTTCACACTGAAACATGCAGAATCACTCTAAGCTACGTTTAATTGGAAGAATCCCTTCAGAGTCCAAAGTGAAAAATGGTTGTGAGCTTCAGCATGCTTGTATTTAGACACCATGATTCTTACAAAGTTCTTGTTTGATCCTATGAGATCATGTTAGGCCCCTCTATAATAACCTCTCTTAGCTTTTGCTATCTCTAAGGCCTTTCCCCGTGGTAGTGAGTTCTCGCTTGGGGAAAAAGTTTTCAAATGCAAGTTGTTCAAAGTTGCAAATTGGTGCAACTTTCATTTTGTAACTAATGCAACCAAACAGACTGTCTTGACGTGTCTGCGTGGGTATGTTTACGCTACAAATGGTCCTCTTTCACATTGAAACATGTGGAATCGCTTCGAGTTACGTTCACCCGATAGAATCCCTTAAGACTCTAAATTGCAAAATGGCTGCAAACTTCAGCATGCTTGTATTCGGACACCGTGATGCTTAGAAACTTCTTGTCTGAGCCTAAGGGATCATGTTGGGCCCCTCTACAATAAATTCTCTCAGTTTTCGCTATCTCGAAGGCCTTCTCCCGTGGTGGCGAGTTCTCACTTGGGGTAAAAGTGTCAAATGAAAGTAGTTGAAAGTTACAAAGTGGTGCAACTTTTATTTTACAACTTGTGTGACCAAATGGATTGTCCCGATATATCCAGGTGGGTATGTTTATGCTAGGCATGCTCCTCTTTTGCACTGAAACATGCAGAATCGCTCTGAGCTATGTTCAAACAGTACAATCCCTTGAGAGTCCAAAGTGCAAAATGGTTGTGAACTTCAACATGCTCATATTTGGACACCGTGATTCTTAGAAACTTATTGTTTGACCCTATGGGATCATGTTGGGCCCATCTACAATAAATTCTCTTGGTTTTCACTATCTTGTAGGGCTTTTCTCATGGTGGTGAATTCTCACTTGAGAAAAAAGTTGCCACATGTAAGTAGTTGAAAGTTGCATAGTGGTGCAAATTTCATTCTAAAACTCGTGTAACCAAACGAACTATCCCAAAAAATCCATGTGGGTAGGTTTATGCTAGGAATGGTCCTCTCTTACACTGAAACACGTGTAATCACTCTGAGCTACATTCAACCAACATAATCCCTTTAGAGTCCAAAGTGCAAAATGGCTGTGAATTTTAGCATGCTTTTATTCGGACACTGTGATGCTTAAAAACTTCTTGTCTAAGCATATGGGATCATGTTGAGCCCCTCTACAATAACCTCTTTTTTTTTTCACTATCTTGAAGTCCTTTTCCCATGGTGGCGATTTCTCGCTTGGAGAAAAAGTTATCAAATGCAAGTAGTTGAAAGTTGCAAAGTGGTGCAACTTTCGTTATGCAACTCATGTGACCAAACAGACTGTCCCAACATGTCTAGGTGGGTATATTTACACTAGGTAAGGTCCTCTTTCACACTGAAACACACAGAATCACTCTAAGCTATGTTCAATCGACAAAATCCCTTAAGAGTCCAAAGTGCAAAATGATTGTGAACTTCAGCATGCTCGTATTCTGACACCGTGATTCTTCAAAACTTCTCGTCTGATCCTATGGGATAATGTTGGGCCTCTCTACAATAACCTCTCTCAATTTTTTCTATCTTGGAGGCCTTTTCCCATGGTGGTGATTTCTTGTTTATGGAAAAAATTGTCAAATTCAAGTAGTTGAAAGTGTAAAAATGACTTTTTAGCCATTCCATCCATTGTATCCTATTATAACTCGGTGAAATGGCATAATTAGGGGTAGGAAAAATATGTGCATGGTTTCTTGAGTAGTGGAGGCGAGTTGAGTGGTTTGGTGTGATGCCTTAGTTGGCAATTTGATGAGTTTTGGTGAAATTCAGCAGTTTAAGAGTGGAAATAGTTGAAATCCTTTGGGGAAATAGTTTGTGAGGGACTTTTAAGCATGTGCAAGTTCTTTTAATAATTTTTGATGCATTGGAAAAGTGTGATAAGTTGTGGGAATAGGATTTTCAATAAACCCACCCTAAACTTGCTAAAAATGATGGTTTTATAAAAGTGGGCTTAAAGGAGTAGTTCTCAAGTTAAATATTATGGATTTGGAGGTTTTGTGGTCTGTTAAATGATTGTCTATAGTTATTTTGGATGGTAAGATAGTGTGGAGTATAGTTTCTTTGAAAATTTGGCCTAATTAGCCAATTAGAATAGCGTAGTAGCCTTGTTTTGTTGGTGTTGGTTGAAAGTGACCTGGTGTGTTTTTGTGATACATTTTTCAAGGCTTAAAAGGGTGTCTGAAAAGGTGAGTGGCTTGAGAATTGGCAGTAAGCTTTGCAAGAAAAGGTGAAGAAGTTAGGTCTGCAAACCTACAAGACAAATAGTGAAGTTTGAGGAGAATCACCCTTGATAGGGTTTGGAGGAACAAAAGCTTGGTGTATCAGTTGGATTTTTGTTTAGTTGATTAAATGCCTCCCTTCTCTACATCATGCTATTGCTTACTATTATGCTTTGATAGATTTTTTCCAAGCATCCATAGCTTATTCAAAAGCACCTGTTTTATAATTTTAGCCTTAGCAACAAGGTAGTGAATTGATTGATAAAATGCTTTGGTAGACATGTATGAAAAATTTCGTAGCATAGACAAGGCAGTGAACTATTTGAAATAAATGCCTCAAAGAAATGTGGTCCCATGGTTATGGAATGCCATGAAAAGCACATTGAGACCACATTTCTTTGAGGCATTTTTTTGAACAGTTTAATGCCTTGTCTATGCTATTGCTTATTATTTTTCTTTGATAGATTTTTTCCAAGCATCCATCTAGCTTGTTTGAAAGCACCCATTTTAGGATTTTAGCCATAATAGCAAGGCAGTGAACTGTTTGATAAAATGCTTTGGTAAACAAGTATAGAAAAATGTGGTAGCATAGACAAGGTAGTGAAGTGTTTGAAAAAATGCCTCAAAGAAATGTGGTCTCATGGTGATGGAATTTCATGACAATCCATAGCAATTTTCTTGTCATGCATTCCATCACCATGAGACCACATTTCTTTGAAGCATTTTTTCAAACAATTCATTGCCTTGTCTATTATATTGCTTTCTATTATGCTTTGCTAGATTTTTTCCAAGCATCCATAGCTTGTTCGAAAGCACATGTTTTAGGGTTGTATCCATAGCAGCAAGGCAATTAACTGTTTGATATAATTCTTTGATAGACATGTATGAAAAATGTGGTAGCATAGAAAAGGCAGTGAACTCTTTGAAAAAATGTCTCAAAAAATGAGGTCTCATGGTGATGGAATTCAATGACAATCAAAAGCAATTTGATTGTCATGGAATTCCATCACCATGAGACCACATTTATTTGAGGCATCTTTTCAACTAGTTCACTGTCTTTTCTATGGCTTTTCATGGCATTCCATCACCACATTTATTTGATGCATTTTTTCAAACAGTTCACTACCTTTTCTATGATATTGCTTACTATTATGCTTTTGATATATTTTTTTGAATCATCCATAGCTTGTTCAAAATCACTTGTCTTAGGATTTTACCCATAACAACAAGGCAGTGAACTATTTGAAAAGATGCTTTGGTAGACATGTATGAAAAATGTTGTAACATAGACAAGGTAGTGAACTATTTGAAAAAATACCTCAAAGAAATTTGGTCTCATAGAATGCCATGATAAGAAAATGCAATTGGCAGTTGCTCCTAGTTATTAGTTATGCAATGTGAAGAAATTGCATAACTGCTTAGATTGAATTTGTACAAACTATATTGTAATTGAAATTTTATCATCTATTAGTATCTAGTTATTAGTTATTCAAAGTGAAGTAATGCTTTGACTTTGAAAGATGCGCAATGCAATGTAATCAACGGTATGAATATAAACTACAAAAATCCATTTTTAACAATTCATTAGTTAAAATATTTATATTATTTTCTCTCTATATCTCTATATGCTATGGAAATACCTTTCAATTTCAAAAAAATTTGTTTTTATCTCTTCTACAATTTTTCTCTATTTTTTCAAAAACTCTTATACTTTTGGTTTGTCAAATTTTTCCCCAAAAGATTTTTGCTGCTATGAATTGGAAGCATGAAGCATACAAGTGAATAGACACAATATAGGTGAAGTATACATGTGAATAAGTGAAGCATACATGTGAATAAGTGAGGCACAAGTAATTGAATCATTCCAAAGGATACAAACCACCAGGAATGGAGCTTATTTACACAATACGCTTTAGATGGGGCTTATTGAGCAGTCGACAGTAATCAATTAAGCATTAGATGTAAAAAAAATCCATGCCTACAACATTCAAGCATACAATTTACATGATATGCATGATAACATCATTCAAGAATGGTAGTAACAAAATAAGATTTTCTTTAATAAAAAATCTGAAAGGCTATACAATGATATATTGATAAAAGCACATACAATATATCCAAAAAACCCATACAGGCTTAGTACAAAGGAGCCATATGGACATAAAATGTCACGTATATATCGATAGTACAAAACATATGTTCCAAAATTCCACATAGGCATACAACAAACAACCCTAATACATAGTAATTTCCCTCTAGGGGAAGGAAATAGATCCTGTGTTGCCTTCAAAATTTGGCTAGATGGAGTGACTGTTTCTTCTCTCGTCTTTCAAAAAAGCTCGCTAGTCCTCCTCTCTTCACTCTAGACCTTCAACTGATACAATAAAAAGTAAAGATGTTAATACATAGAAATTGAATTGTGGAATGGCATATGAGTACTCTACCAAATTCCATAAAAGAGGAACTAGAGGGGAACAATAGCCAAGAAAATAAAGAGTGGGTGGGAGACGAGGTAGTGGACCTCCTAATCAAGAACTGGGATGAAGCCAGTTAGTTGCTCCTGTTGCTGTTATGTCTGCTGTTTCTTTGCTGCTGTTGTGCTACCTTAGGGTTGACTCTATTTTTTTCCTATTTATATTAGTTGTTTAAGACTTGTCCTTTTTTGGCCCTTGTGGCTCGTTGTGTAGGGTACAACGCCCTGTAAATGTTGTTTAACATTTCAAAAATAAAATATATAATCACTTACCGCATACATATAGTCATCATGCACATTTATAGCATCACCACATCCACGATCTAGAGTGACAACCACCTGTAGCAACCATCAAGATAGAAATTAAACCATAAAAGTATCATGAAAATTTTCTATAATAGACCATAAAAGAGAAAATATAATGTCAAATCGACTAATCTATTACATACCTCTTTCAATGGATCAAAAATGGCTATTTTTGCAGCAAATCCATGGTCCATCGTGCCACCAACATCACCAAGGTTGTATGATGTCAACAACTGCAAATGAAACAATATCTCAGGTATCAATATAAAGACAAGGAGGGTAGAATGGGAATAGAAGGGATTAATGGAACATAGGATGGACTAGTATAGATTGATGGGATGGGCTAGGATGGGATAAAAAATTATAGGGTGGAAAATTAGAGGTTAATGGGATGTGATTACTAGGGAATAATGCAATATAGGGTGAATTAGGAGGTGTCTAGGGCTTGACTATAGTACACAAAGTGTGAACTTGACCTATGTGTAGCAACAATAGAGAAGAGTTATTGAGGATGAAACGTGGATAAAGATGGTATAACATAGGATGATATAAAGGAACATAGGGTGGAACATAGGGGATCATGGAACATCTAGGGTGAAATAATAATGGGTACAATAACATGGGAGTAGAAGGACACAATGACACATAGCATGGACTAGAAGATATTAGTGGGATGGGCTAGGAGGGGATCATGGAAAATAGGGTGAACTATTAAATGTTAATCGTATGGGATTAGGAAGGAATACAATATCAAAAAGTGAATTAGGATAAGATAATGTGACATGATCAAGGAATACAAATGTAAAGTTTGTGTTTCTCATCAATTTTTTAGATTTGTATATACGCAAAATTATGAAAACTAGCTAACATAGTTTTAAAACACCATTAATGAATAAAGGATACATGAGTGTAAGTTGTTTGAGGATATGAATTGTGAAGTGTGGAGGAAAAAGGTGCACTAGGAAACTGTTTGAAATCCAAAGCATGTTATGAGACAAACATTCAAATATAGCATTAAACTATTTAAATGCAATAATAATATCTTTAATACTAGTTGCATACCTATGGACTCATCGTCGAGAATGTATAAGGGTTTATAGGAATGGATCATGCCTCATGAATAGTTTGACCCTGAAATTTCATCATATCAAAATTCTACTAATTTAGTTATTGTTAAATTTCAAAATATAATTTAATAATCAACATTTAATGAACTTGCTAAATTTTACTTGAGTGTCAATGCCGAATGTATCATTCAGCAAATCATCTATGAAATCCATCACCTCTACAACTAATGTAGGTTGTGTAGCTGCATCACAAGCACTTTGATAATAGTACATGCAAATAACACCACAAGTGCCACAATGGTGGGGTGGAGCTCGGGGCCTACATGTGTCCTCCACACCATGCTCTACTAGAGGACTCACACACTATAAAATGGTCTAGGTGAGTGATTCAATCGACTTTAGGGTGTCCACCTCTACACTATCCTTAACAATGGAAGGAACGATGGCATGCTCCACCATGGGTCTAGCCAAGGGTCTCGGTGCCAACTGTGGATTACGTCATGCAATAGGTCTATCATGTGTGGAGCCCCCACCTCTACCCTAAAAGTATAAGATGTCAAAATAGTTTGGCATTTTATTAAGGAAAAACTCACAATAGAGTCTCCTCAAAAAGTATTGCGGCACCTCATGGTTATTGCATAGAGGTTGGTCAAATACCATCCACCACTGCTCCCAAAAATTATTTTTAATTAACTCATGGTGGCACCAATGGATGGGGAACCTCCTACATGCATGAGACAAAGGTTCATTGGTTCTCGGGTCTATAAATAGGGCACACAAGTCGGCTTTATTAATTTTTTACTTTTTGACATATGCATATGACAAACCACTAGCATAAAATTGTCTCGTCTCATGCCTCTTATTTGACCAAAAAATTATTTGCTCACTCATTTCTCCTACATGAGTTAAAATTGACTTCAATGATTCTACAATCTCTCTCCTATAAGGGTGGGTTTCAGCATGCTCAGTTAATCTTCCAATGTCTCTTTTACTGTTTTCAATTTGATTTTGAATATTTTCTTGTGTTCCTTGAGGATTCCTATGAATTCATGGAGGGGTTTTAGGGTGTTCTTGAATAGGAGGCTCTTCGTGAGGGGTTGACTGTGAATTCTCAATGTTTCGAGGTGGAGATTCATTCCCTGAGAATTAGAACAAATTTTTATTATAAAAACCTATTTCAATTTGTATTCTAAATCAAATTCAAAATAAATAGAATAAAAATGCATACCTCTTTGCAATCTGCAACCTATCTGATGTGTTGGTGGCATCCTCATGGAAAATTGTAAGCTAAGGATGCAAACAATGAATGCTATTTCACAAGCTCGAGTTGCAAACCTCAAATCCTCCAAGTCAAGCCGCGGGTTGAAGAGAAATGAGGGTTTGAAAGCTCTTTTTGGCTTTTATTTAAGTTTTGCCTTTGGCGCACGCCAAATGGCTTATTTCAGTCTCTTTTTGTGAGTTTTTTCATTTTGGCACCAAAATTATGTCACAGACTGGTGCACTTACCCCATGGATTCATGAGATGCATGTAGTTCCTTCGACCCTTCATCGTATCATCAAGTATGTCTATGACAACAAGGTATACCAAGTTGAAATGGATGATGAGCCTGAAAGTTTCTCACAAGTTGAAAAAGGAACAACAAGTCCTCTAAGAACATTGATTCCAACATCCAACATAGAACCTTTGAAATAAGACAAGCAATAAATGGAAACAATTTCAAAATTGTTAGATGATGGTTGGGGTTCCTTGGAGTTCACACCCTCATTTTTGGGAGAATACATAATCACAAAAATAGAAGATGAAAAGAAAAAGAAACTAAAGGTCGTGTCAATTCAAAACTTGGAAGAAAATCTACAAACATCCAACATATCTACTCTTGAAGAAGATACAAGCTACACGAAAAACTTTGATGAGAGAGATTATCAACAACCACCAAACCTAAAATAAATGGAAAGACTTTATGGGAAAGGTTATGAACTTATGAAACAATTGGATTGCAATGGTAAGGGATGTAGAAAAAAAGAACAAGGCATTCAAATTCCTATAGAGCTTAACACACAAGATCCAAAGACTGGTTTGGGCTATTTTCCTTCTAAAATTAAATAAGCAACAAAGAGACCATCGGTAAACATCAAGACTATCATGTGCAAACCAAAAATCAACCTCACTTTGAAGCATCCTAAATTACTTGATATGAATTCGGAACCATCATGGGAATGCTTTGAAAATGACAAAGCCTTGAAGAAAATGTTTGGAGTTTATGACAAGTCACCTACTACTCCTCAAACAAAATAGGTCACATGTGTTATGATTAGCACCAAGCAAAAAGATGCAGAAAGTGAAAGTAATCAGAAAGACATAAGTACAAAACAATACAACCCCGAATTTCCAAAGTCAAATGCACTTCCTTTAGGAGATACAATTGACATACAAATGGACATCAATGACAAGGAGAAATTCATTAAGAGAGGGAAGTTCCTTGATGATGAAGAACAAGAGGATCACACAATGTTACTCCATGACTTTCCTGAACTTTTTTCTTGGAAATATTCGGACATGCCAGGAATCGATCCGAAGATAGTAGTGACACATAACATTATCCTTTCTGAAAATGCTAAGCTCGTCCACCAAAATATATGAAAGATGAATCCTAAGATAGCCTTTCTTTTTAAAGGGGAACTCAAAAAACTCCTTGACATTTGTTTCATACGACCTATAGATTATTCTCCTTGTATCTCAAACATTGTCATAACTACAAAACTTGACAATTGTATTAGGACGTGCAGAAATTTTTTGTGATTTAAATAAAGCATATTTAAAAGATGACTTTCCCCTTCCTAATATAGATATGATAGTGGATTCAACTATGGGACATGCTTTGTTATAGTCATTCATGGATGGATTTTTTGGATACAATAAAATCTTCATCAACCCTCAAGATCAATATAAGAACATTCACAAAAGTTTGGGCAACATTTTGTTGGGTTATGATGCCTTTTGGATTAAATAATGTGGGTGCAACCTATCAATGAGCTATGAAATTGATATTCCATAATTACATACATAAGATTTTGGAAGATATGTTGATGAAATTCTAGCCAAATCACTAACAAGATAGGACAAAGTGAATGTCCTTCAAAATATATTTGAGCGGATGCAAAAATACAACATGAGAATGAATCCGAAAAAGTGTTTCTTTGGTGTAGATAGCGGGAAATTTTTAGGTTTTATCATATCTCATAGAGGCATCGAGGTGGACACAAAGAATATTGACGCTATAATCAACATGCCACCTCCTAAAAAAAATTCTCATTTGTGCATGTTACAAGGAAGAGTTCAAGCTATTTGTCATTTTGTTGCATCATTAGCTGACCAAACATTACCATTTATACATCTTCTCAAAAAGGATGTGCACTTCAATTGGAATGAAGATTGCAAAAAAGCTTCTAAGAGTTTGAAGGAATTCCTTGCAACTCCACCTATTTTACAACCCGCTATGCAAAAAAATTGTTCATATACTTTATATAGTCGCATCAGCCCATGCCCTTGCAACATTGTTGGCTCAACAAGACAAAAATGGTAAAGACCATCTTGTCTATTACATTAGCCGAACCTTGACAGATTATGAGAAATGATACACAACAATAGAAAAATAGTGTTTGGCTCTTGTATTCACTACCAGTAAGTTGAGACATTACTTGTTGAATGTCGAAATACAAGTAATGACGAAATTGGATCCTCTCAAACATATTTTCCACAAAAAAAATTTATCAGGACCTTTAGCTAAATGGGTGATGTTGTTGACTAAGTTTAACCTTAAGTTTCTTTCACAAAAATAAATTAAGGGTCAAGCCTTGACTGACCAATTTCTTGATGCTCCTTCTCCTTTGGTAGTGCCTAGCGATGACCCTTTCCCTGACGATAATGTGCTAACAATTGACATTCATACATGGGAACTATATTATGATGGATCTAAGTGTAAAACAGGCTTCGACGTTAGGATTATAAAAATTATGGATGAAGGAAATCCTATTCCCTTTTCGTATCGGTTAAAATTCCTATGTACAAACAACACTGTTGAGCATAAAGCATTACTCGCTAGGTTACATGTTGCTTTAATCATGGGTGCAAAAGACATTAATATCTTTGGTGATTTGGAATTATTAATCAAGCAAATAAATGGGACATATCAAGAAAATCATGACAAATTATCAAAATACAAGGATCTCACATTGAACTTGTTAGAGAAGTTTGAATCGTTCACCATTGATAGCATCCCACGAAAAGATAACCAGCATATGGATGTAATGGCAAGTGAAGATTCTCTCATATCACCACAAGATCCTTCAAAGAATTCCACATTTATGGTTCACCCAATCATGCAACTGTCAATCGAGGGTAAAACCACAGAAATATTAGCAGCAACCAAGAAATACTTGAGTGAATGGTATGATACCATATTTAAATATTTGAAAAATGGTAGCACTCCTGAGCCAACAAAAAGGAACACCTGAATTTTCTTGTGAAAAATAGCAACCAAGTACATCATCCGCACTGATGTATTATATAGAAGATTCTTTAATGATATTTTGCATAGATGTCTTAAAGAATGTAAAATCCCTATAGCATGCGAAGAGGCCCATGCGGGTGCTTGTGGAGGTCGTTTTGGAGGGAGATCCTTAGTGCAAATACTCATTCGCATGAGATATTACCAGAGACATCTGTAGAAAGATTGCTTCACATAGGTTAAGAGATGTCATAAATGTCAAGAACATAGCAATCTAATTCATGCTGCTAGTTCTGATCTTTGTGCCTAAATTCCTATTTTTCCATTCTCAGTGTGGGGATTGGATCTAATTGGAAAAATCTCACCACCTTCATCTATTGGACATACATTTATAATCACAACAACCAACTATTTTATAAAATAGGTAGAAGCTATTCCTCTTCGATCCACAACTACTAATGTAATATGTCGTTTCATACTGGAGCATTATTGCTCACTTCAGGCTTCCTTCCGCATTAGTTTCCAATAATAGGACATCATTTAAGAATAATGATGTGAAGAAATTCCTAGACACATTTAATATCCAACATCACTTTTCAACACCTCACTACCCATAATCTAATGGTCAAGTTGAATAAATAAATAAATCTCTTGAGCAAATCCTAAGGAAGACAATAAGTCAACATAACATGGATTGGCATATGCAACTGACATATGTGTTATGGGCTTACCATACTAGCATCAGAACATCCACTTAAACAACATCCTATAACCTTGTCTATGGTATTGAGGCGATTATGCCCTTGGAGTTAGAAATCTCCACATTAAGGATTGCTCTTCAAGGACTTGTTGATGACAATACTTATAAAGAGAAACGATTGCACTGGCTTGAGATGCTTGATGAACAACATATTAATGCTCTCTAGCATCTCCAAGATTATGCTAAAAAAATTCAATGCAGTCAAAATAATCATGTCATCCTTGGGGTATTAAACAAGGGCAAATTAGTCTTGTAATAAAATCAATGAAATGTTAATACCGACCTGACGGAAAAAGGAAAATTCAATCCTAATTGGTTAGGACCTTACATAATTAACAAAAAATATCGGTCTAGTGCGTACACATTAACATAAATGGATGGCACACCTCACAAAGAACCTATCAATGCAACACATCTATGTTAGTATTATGTCTAATCCCCTTGAATAGTATGAATGATAAAGTAGTGATGTTAGAGTTGGTGGATAATATTCTACATGCTCTCACATTGCTTCATTCTTGATAGGTAGTTATTTGTGTGTCTTGAATACTAAGGTGATTATTTAATTTATTTTAAGTAATTACTTTAGGTTTCATACTATTCACCTTCATCCTATATGTTGTGTTAGGTTAGATCCTTACATGGATAGGTGCATTTAATTTAGAATAACATACTTAATCACAATGTTGCATCGAAGAGAAAATTTA
This sequence comes from Sequoiadendron giganteum, assembly GCA_007115665.2. Lineage (NCBI taxonomy): Eukaryota > Viridiplantae > Streptophyta > Pinopsida > Cupressales > Cupressaceae > Sequoiadendron > Sequoiadendron giganteum. The sequence goes on along the minus strand of CM021107.1, from coordinate 196,517,546 downwards.
ATAAGTTTTTGTTAGATCACATTAAGCATGTTAAATCATGGAAGCATTCATTAAATAATATTACAAGGGTTATTTAATGAATCACATTTCCATTTAACATTCAACACATAAATACAAGTAATAAAACATTGAATTTATATATATATATATATATATATATATATATATTAAAGTTTTGTGTATTTTTCATCAAAATATATATACAATTTCACTAAGGTCTGTGAGTGCCAAATCCTTTGGGACCTAGTGCTCACATCTTACTGGTAGCAGTCTTTCAGGAGATGGTGGTGTGTGATCGTGATCATGATCCACTGAATGTACTAAGAGAAAACTGTAAGCCTCATATCTATCCTAGGGCCTCCCAATTCTCTCTTTCTATCTGATCTCTCTCTGCCTGAAACCTAACTACCTTTGAATCTATTCTTTCAAACTCTATTGTGGTGTGAGATGATTGAGCCTCTGGGGTAGCATCGGCTTGGTTGGTGCACCTCCTCAGACTCTCATGCATTTCCCACAATCTGACATATGGCTTGAATGACTTTGGGTCCTGATCCATGATGGGTGGGGGTACATAGTCTGAGTTTGTAGCCTCCTTGTTGACTGATGGGAGAACTATCTCCACAGCTACTTATCAATAGGGATCCCAAAAATCTCTCACAAATCCTACAAGATAGAAATAATAGATATAATCAGTACACATCATGATATATATAAAACATAACCATATGCACAAAGCATAACCACAAATAAAAATCATCACCTATCTCTCTGACGGGCTATGTGAAATCAGCCTAGTCATGTGCAAGGGTCATGGAAGATATGCTAGCCTCTACATGACTGTGGGTATTGGTTCCTACTGCAGTCGTTGCTCGTTATCTAGTCATACGAATTGGAGAGGGTTCTCCCTACTTGTGACCCACTAGATCCTCATTGGTTTCCTCACCACTCTCACTCATGGGCTACTCCTCCTCCTCATCCTCCTCCTCATATCCTTCATCCTAGCTATCATATTCAAGATCTATAGTCTCATCGTACTCCTCATCTATGATGTTTGTAAATGTGTATGCAGCCCTGTAGTGTGTCTCCTCCAACCTGTCCTCTACCTCATCTCCCCCATTTGGGAATGGTATTGCATCACCTATCAGCTCCTCCATCAGAAAAAGAGTTGGTTGTGATACTATCTACTACTCATATTCATCTATGGCACTAACATCATCTACATCAGAGACTGGAGGCATATCATGATCTAAGCACTCTGATTCAAAGTAGACAACATCCTCTACAGTGAGCCGTATAAAATCACCAAGTCTCTAGGCACTCCACAATGATCTCCTAAAGAAGGGTCATGCCCTAGGTGCTATCTAGACCTACCCATACTACTACATGACACGATCATAATAGAAAGGACACACTACACAATCGTGTTTTCCAATCAAAAATCTGTCAAGTTGTAATCTCCTCATCTGTCAAGTGTGATCTGGCCACTGAAGTACAAGCTGATAAAGTCTCTAAAGGATCTCATCCTCCTCCAGTCAGTCAAATAAAACTCTCTAGAAGTGCAAATCACCATAATGCCAAAACCATCACAGAGGATAGTTGAAGGCCCAAGGATAACCCAAGGTCATCAGACATGAGAAGCTAGTAGGTCTAGTACAAGTAATATGATCAAGGCACCAAACTTACAGAAGTGTATAGTGTACCATACTGTCCACCTTCCAAAAGACAAATCGACCAAGATCATAATATAAGTGTGCTAGGATGCTACACCCCCAGGCATATACTATCCTATGCTCCTCCCTCCCTCATATTAGGTGTACTAGTCCTCCCTCCAAATGTGCTCCTCGACCATCAAGTATGAGTAATAGTGCCACTATCAACATCATAATCCATCTAACTAATGGGGCCTCTGAATATAATAGCATCACCAGATAAATCTATGGCATCACTCTCATCATGTACTGGACCATCTACATATAATATTTCATCTCATGGAAGGTCTGCTCTGCTTGGAAATGTACTCACTCACCCCAAATAGGAACTCAAAGTATGCTCTACATGTCCTCCAGCGTGATCATTATCTCACCAGTCGGTAGATGGAATGTGCATGTATCACCATCCCAGTGCTTTGCTAGTGCCATCAACATCGCATCATGGTACCTCATGGGGGACATGAGGTATGCCAAGTATAATCTTACAACCTATAATAGCTCTATATCCTCCACTAAAAGAGTGGGGGCTAAATCTCGGATAAGGTTGCTCTACCTGCCACCCATACATTGATGCAAATGGGTGGGAACCTAACAAAAATTGAAAAATATGTCCTATAAGTAGTCTAAACTCTCAAATTGTTACATCAAAAACTATAAAAGTGTACTAAAGTTGTTCTAGTGTGATTTCCTAGAGGCCCTAGCCACTTTAGACACCTTTTGGGACACTTTGCAAAAAAGTGCGAGACTTCGCGAACAAAAGGGGCACTTTGTGAAAAAATGGGACACTTTGGGAAAAAAGGGGACGCTTTGTGAATTGTTTTTCCAAGGCCCTAAATTAACCTATACATGCATAAAAATCATAAAATAACTATGTAAGGACAAAGCTAAGGTAGAAGAATCAACTCACCTCATGTCGACGCTCGTCGCTTGGCACTTGGTCCCGCAGCATGTCCAGTCTCGCAAGCCTATAATGTCATATGCTAGGAATCTTTCACTATTCTTCAATCACTTTCAAGCTAAAAAATGGTAAATAACAAAATAGTAATAATTTACTTCAACTTTTTTCTCTTATGTACATTAAAATTAGGGTTTTTACTACATTCGAGTTAAAAAGTGAATTTCGTTTAGATCAACATAATGGGTGCTAGAGAGCTTTGTTTTAAATGCCATTTTTTGCATTGGAATCATGATTCTGCTCGTGAAACCATCAACTATATATCATCATGTGGCATGATACTTGGACATTCCCTATTATATGACTGACCCTATTTGATGTGGTTAGATTTCTACCTTGATTACACCTCTGTAAAGCAAGCAGAATTAAGGGGGGGCATACATCTACCCTTGAATTTGATTTCCAAAAGAAGTTAGAAAAGAGGATTTTTGGACAACTAACGGATTCATGTTATAGGATGCGGTTCCTAACATTGTGGTTTTCTAGATGACTACAATGGGGGCTTTGTTCTCCTATATTATGATTGACCTTATATGTGTATCCTTTTATGAAACAAAGGTCATTATTGAATTCCTTTAGCTTGCATATGCATGTAGAGTCATATGGGCACTAAAGTGGGGGCTAAATGTAGTGTAGAAGTTTGTATGCTCTTGAAAGTGAGGTAATTTCACACTCAATTTTGACCTATTTTGGAATCCTTGCATTAATCACCCTTTAAAATCATCATTTATAGGCCCCTAAGACCCATTATTTGGGATCTTGAGACTCATTTCACTCAAAAATCACATAAAATCACTAAAGTTCTCAAAAATCCTGAAAAACAACCTCAAAAAGCTAAGGTGGGAATCATTCTCCACCTTGGGTGAATGAGTCCCCTTAGGTGGGACCCATTCACCAAGGGTGGCAAATGAGTCCCATTTGGGGTCTTTTTCAAAATTTTGCGAAAATTCACCAATTTAATTCAAATTTTTGGTGATTTTCGGCCTTTGAGATATAAATAACGGTCAATTAGGTGTTGATGCCTATAAAATAAAGTTTCTAAGTCATTTTTATCATCTCTAAGAATTTTTGAGCAAGCATTTTCAAGAGAAAATTCAAGAGTCAAGTATTGAGAATATTTCACAAGAGCATTCAAGTTTCAAGAGCAAGTGAAGCTGAATCTTTGGAGTAACATTAAAGTGTTTTTGCAGGTCTTCAAGCTCACTTTCTTACAAGATCTAGCATTGTAAAGGGTTGATCATGGCTTCTATGGTGAATTATGATGGATACTAGGTTGGGGAGATGCAACTAGCCATCAATCCAAGCCTAAAGACTTGTTTCCTAAGTGATTCCATCCTCCATTATCACTCTACATTCAATCTAAGGAGGGTACAAGCATCATTGGGATTCATCTGGGGTGATTAGAGATCAACACAACTGAGTCATTCAGCTATATATTTCCATTCTTGCATCATATTCTTACACATTAGAATAGGATTGCATCATGTTTCAAATTTCCTAGTCTTAGACACACTTAAGGCTAGGCTTTTCATGCACATTTCTTTATTTTTATCAAGGTTTAATTACCAAACTAGGGGTTTGACCAAGGAAAACCCCCCATTAGCAAATCAAGTTGAATTTTGTTTTGTAGGTGTTTTTTTGTAGATTTGGATCTAGAACTCAAATTGAAGGGAAAGGGCAGGTTTTAAAGAGTAGATCAAAACTTTTAATTTCTAAAAGAGAAATGGGATTGATTTACCAAGAGTGGTGAATGATTCCCACTATAGCTATTTTCCAAATCTGTTTGTAGATTTCGATACCCTTTTTCTTGAAATAACTCCTATGCAAAATTCGTGATCTGGGACTAATTCACCCAGATTGGCGAATGAGTTCCAGTTCGTCAAAAAATCAAAATTTCTAGAATTTCAGAATTGTTCTCAGACACTTCAAGGTTTCCAAGTGCACTTTACTTAATTTTTTTCTTTTTCTCTTTTTGTTTTAGTTTGATTTCTAAGGCATTTTCTAGGTCATTGCATTAAACTAGGGTTTTTTTTTACAAATTGCATTTCATTGTCCTTTCCAACTCTAAACTTGGTGGTGAACCCCTCATTAGATATAATTCAGCCTTTAGAATAGTCCCTTTACAAAATTTTAATCTCCTTTGCATTGAAATCTCAAGGGTTTGTTCTTGAGTGAAGAGAGTGAAGATTGTCTCTCTAATTTTAGGTCCTAAGCCCTAAAGATGAAAGAGAGCACCAATTTTCTTCTTTTCATCTATTACACAAGTAGTCGTTGTATCACACTTTCTTGTGTTTAACTAAGGGGTGATCCCACAATAATGGGTTACACTTTTTGGCCAAACTTGACATTGAAATCAACATTTTTCACTAGATCTTCACTTCCGTATGCCTATAGAAGCTAAACCATTAAGAATTTGAAGATGAAGGAAACTAGTAATTTGTGATATTTTGTGTTGATAATCTAATTATTATTTTTTTTTAAATTAAAAAGTAAATTGTGAATTATTTTATGTAGTTTTTATTAACTTATTTTTTTTACTAAACATCATTTTCAAAAACTGATGCTTACTTTCAGCTGCATAACTTTTTTTTATAGAAAGAATACAATTCTAATTTTTTAAATACAGTGTTTTCACACCATTAAATAGTAGATGTATATTTTTTCATAATTTTTTGTTGCATATATATTTTTTAATTAATTTTCTAATTCAGAGTAATTATAATTTGCATATATTATACTTTCAGCTGCATAACTTTTTTTGTATTCATTTGAATTAACTTATTATTTTTTTGTTCGAATAATGACATCAATAGCTAGTGTACATGCATTTTTAAAAATGTTTTTTCTCTCTTTTCCTTTTTTTTTGTATGTGTGAAATAAAGACCTCGATGTTCATTGAAAAACCTACATTCACAAGAAATAAAAAATAAATATAATAATAAAATTAAATATATTTAAAATTATACTTTTTGGGAAGCTTATAATAAGGACTACATTTTTACAAAAAAATAATTTTAAATAAATTAATTTGATCCCCTAAAAGGTAAATCAAAAGTGGTTTTTTATCAGCATTTTGATAGGTGTAAAGGAGACTCCATTATAGGTATGGTTTAAAACTAGTGGCTTTCTATCCAAGGGGGTTTGATATAAGTGGGTTTGATTAAACCCTCTTCAATTAAAACCCTTAAAATGGAACCTTTTTCAGGCTTAAATCATTATATTTTCTAAAAATATGTGATTTTAGCAAAAATCATGATGTCCCAAAAAGTGTAACCCATTATTGTGGTAGCACCCTAAGACATTTATTTCATTAGTTATGTTCATCCCTGTTCTCAATTCTAGGATACTAGCGTGGAATGTACTCATATGCAAATGTAATGAGTAGAGCATTTTTTAGAGTCAAAATTCCTGCATGTTGATGACAATGGGTAGTTAGGCATGTGATATCACATAGTAGGTAGGAAATGACTAGGAGGAGGAGGTACGATGATTTTTTCATAGGTTGGAGGTTCTTATAAGGAAAGAAAAAGACATGCCAGAGAAATATAGATCCCCCATTCTTATAGATCATAATCAGATCAATAATAATAAAGAAGCCCAAAAACAATTAAAAAAATTGACCAAAGCATAAATGAACATCATCTAGAAAATATAGAATGGCATAACGAAGAGACAAGCCTAGAAAAATAATGTAAAGTTGAGTAAAAATAGATAAAATAAAATGTGGTAGCCCTTTATGCAAAAAATGTTAAAGCACTACTATAAATAGATAACTGAAGCACAAAACACATTATAGCAATTCTTACTTTGTGTCTAGAAAGAATTTTCCAATCAATTCACAATAAAGATTTATACCTCATCCCATTCTAATGATATCATTATGCTTAAGGATTTTATTAAATGTATAGTACTAAGTTGAAATTAACTACGCTGAATAAAATACAAAAGAATGGTCAAATAATTGCAAGGAAGAGACCTATGAAAAGCAGATGAAGAGTAACAAAACCAGTTGTAAAACCTTGAGTTCCTTAAAGCCCTCGTTCTTATAATACTAATAATATTTTACATCATAGTAGGGCTTTCGATAGAATAGAGTGATCCTACTTTGATAGTAAAAATATAAAATCAAGCTACAAAATAGAGAAAGGAACCATTTAAACTTACAGAGCACACAATAACAATAGGCCATACATGATAGCTAAATCTTCAAAACAAAGAAGTCTAGATTCATGAGCCATACCTTATTGATCACAACCAGCTCAATCTCAAGGCCTTTAACTATAAATGTTCAGGAAAAATGCCCCCACAAATCAATAAGTATATTGCATATTTGAATCTTTGGCTAAGACAAATCAAAATAACAAACATTTTATTCAAACATAGGGCATGAAAAAATAAAAATCTACAAAGCCATTGCTAGAACCAAGATTAAAACAATGCATCAATTTCATTTCAATGAACTTAATTTCTCTTAATTTCTTGATATTCATGATCTTGAAAGAAAGATAACCATAATTATTTGACAATTAAAATAGAGTTAAAACCCTTCAAAAATAAATTAATCTTAAAATAAACATAGAAATAGAATCAAATTAAATAAATATAATTTTTTGACCTAAAATTTTAGGAAAAAAAGGCAAACCAACAAAACTATCTATAACTTTTCACACAGATGAAGTTGTTAGGAATAGGATTCCATTTAATTGCAATCCTAAACATATTCCATGTATCTCCTAAGTCCTTGGAAAGTGTTCACCAACACTAGGATTAGAAAGAGATTTAATTTGAATGAAATGAACATGTAAATTGACATTTGTAATTATTCCTAAATAATTGGAACATGTAGAGACGTCCATTTTGAGCTCCTACAAGATAGGAGCACATGGGGCACCCACATGGAAGGTGGAACCCACCTTGCTTTAGTTAACTATTTGGAGGATTGATAACACTTTAGTAATGCATGTCTTGTTCCTACAAAATTGGGATTGATATTTACATGAGTGAATTGGCAATATTAGTTCAGTATCAGTTTAGTATCAGTTTAGTTCAGTTCAGTTCAGTTCAGTTTAGTTTAGTTTAGTTTATTTTAGTTTAGTTTGGTTATGGTTCAGTTATCTTCAGTTGCATGTAGTTATTTTGAGTTGCATGCTAGTTGACTTGAGTTGCATGATAGTTGACTTGAGTTGCATGTAGTTATTTTGAGTTGAATGCTAGTTGAATTGAGTTGCATGTTAGTTGAGTTGAGTTGCATGACTAATGACTTCAGTTGCATGATAGATAATAGCTCGATACTTTTAGTTAAGTGGGGATGATCACTCATGCATGATGTTTGCATGAATTGGTGGAGAGATATGTTTTAGTTAACTAAAATTGACTTGGACCCACCTTGGGCGCCCAAGTTGGAAACTTTGAGTTAACGCCTTTTGCATGAAAAGATATTTACTAGGCGCAATCAAGTGGGGCCCATTCTTTGGTGCCAACTTTGAGGTGATGCTTGCAAGATATTTTCTTGACCAACGATCAATTAAGTGTTCAATTTGGGGCACCTAAATTGAGGAGACTTTGGTTTTGACTTCACATTACAGTGTGGAACTCTACTTGCACAATCTAGGCGTGGTTTTTTAGTGAGGATATTTATGCTCTTGTATTTGATAACTCTTATGAGTTTGCATGCTCATTAATTGTCTATTTACTGCAACATTTGTAATTGAGTTTGCAGCAGGTCAGCAGGTTGAGCTTGTGCATGTGTGAGGGTTTGAAGGATGGCATGGCATGTGTGGATTCATGCTTGGCCACATGGAATGCATGGACAACTTGTGTTGTAGAAAGTGTATGAGAGTTTTGTGTAGGTTGTGAAGAAGGATTGTTGAAGGCAAGGAAGCATATCAATAAAGGATTAATATAGTATTATTGTAATCTTGTTCTAAGGTTAAATAATACAAGCACTATTGATTCTACTGGAGTTTTTTCTCAAAAGGGTTTCTCCACGTATATGTTGTGTAACGTCTATCTTTTGTCTCATTATTCTACAATATTATGTCTCTTTCTACCATTGGTAAAATTGATCTAAATAGAATAATTATACATGTACAAAGAATTGATCTAAATAGATTAATCATTCACAAAGAATTGTGACAAAGAACACTTGATTTAATCTATAGTCACATAGGTTTACAATTTTTAAGCTACAATTTCACCTTCATTTTCAACAGAAGCTTCCCTCCAATTTTTCCGTCACCACAATATAAGTATAAAAAAATGAATGGCTATTAACAAGAATAACTAGAAACTAGGAGGGTGTATATGTACTCCATTTTTTTTGGAATTAATTTACACCTTATATTTTCTGGTCATGAGCACCCTTAGTGAACATAGTAAACCATTCCTTATAAAACATGGGTCAATGGAAATTAATATAAACTTATGTATTTGATCCTGATAAACCATCATAATGCTAAATAATTTAGTTTAGCATTAAATTACTAGAAAATAAATGTAATTTTTTTTGGAGATTGTTGCTTGAAAAGAGTAAGCCCACCTGGAAAGAGATATGGTTATCCCTTAGATTGATCTCATATTTATTATGAAGATCATCAACAGAAGTGCACTCCAAAAGGTTTATTTTGACATCATAGTTGAATAACCTTCAACACAGTGATGAATATTAGGAAGAGAAGTTGAAAAAGAATCCATGATTCAAATAATTTGTGTCTTCAGAAAATATGTTATGAATCCCCTTGGAAATCGAAGGAGGGTGGCCTCTTCACAAGCTTAAATGTTCCAGAGAAGGCGTAGGTAAACCACCACTACCAGATCAACGATCAAAGCATATTTCAAAGACAAATAAACCTTCTTGAGGTGGTTCTACATAGGAATTCTCAAAAACCTATTTCCTACCATAGTAATTTAGCTCGATGCCATCACTAACAAAAAGAAAATGCATGTCGAATGGGAGAGGGAAAATGAAAATGCACGTCACAGAATGAGGGATGGAAAATGAATGAGGAGAGGGAAATAAACTAGAAAATGCACCTTCATGTGCAATGGGTATGCCGAAGACATGTGGAGGGTAGAAGAGTGATAAATGTGTTATAGTAGTGAGAATTGTAAAAGATACACAATATATGCTGACTATGGGAAACTTGCAAACTAGTAATGTTAAAAGCATGATAAACATATTTTTCGGTTGAGAAAACTAACAAAAGAAAGTTGCATGTGATCCTTGAGAGATTAAATTTCTCTTCCGCTACAAAAATATATGATGGAATTAGAAATACAATGCTTATTTATGGTATATTTCAAACCATGTGAAACAAATGAGATTCATAGCGCTAATAAAAGTGATTTTTAAGCACTTACAACTTGGAAATTCCTAACAAAAATTTCAGCTACAACCTTTTTAGTAAGCTAAATCACATGTAAATTGATTTATTCATCTTATTCCTTAGGACTATGTGGGAACTCTAAAAATATTGTTATGTTTTTTTCTTTTAAAGAATCTAGCAATTCCAAGGATCTTCTTGATATATTTTTGCAAACATAAAACATAAACATTATTGTATGTCTTAATTCATGTGTCTTATTACTGAATCAAACATTTTCTATTTAGAAATAGGTTCTTGGTGTTATTGTGATTGAAATGAAATGAAAGGCCAAACAATTTATCATCATAAGAAAGTATGAGAATGTATGAAACTATGAAAGAGGGTATTGTCAAGTATTTCAATATTCAGTGGAGAAGTTGTTGGAGCATATCAATCAACCACATTTCCATCTTTTTCCACCAAAAACTTAGTGAAATTACACTTGATATTGTCACCCAAAAGGCCACCTTTGCTTGATTTCAATAACTTATAAATATGAGCTGCATATACTAAAAATGCAATAAGCATACCAAATAAGTTAGTTATTAAAAGATTGTTTCTTATATGATGGATGAATTCACATCAATGATAAACAAAAATAACCATGAAAATAACAAAATAGGAGTGATATACTAACCCTAACAATTATTTGGAATTCTTCTTTAAAATGAGTACAATTTTGTACCCAAGTTATCCAAAATAACTTTGGCAAAGGTTTGGAAAACTACTTACTAGTAGATAAAAATATGAAAGATATGATAGTTTGAGACACTAACTTTAAATGATGAATTTATAAACTCCATTGCATAAAATTTTATTGAAAAAAGAAAGTATCATGCAGTTGAATACAAAAATCTCATCTTACAAATTTGTAGAACAAGCACAACCTACTAACTGGATTCTATTTTTTCTAAAAAAAATGAAAATCAAAATAGTAAATATGGTAGTTTGAAACACTAACTTTTAATGATGAATTTCTAAACCCCATTGCATAAAATTTTATTACAAAAGGAAAGTACCACATAGTTAAATACAAAAAATATGACAATTTGAGACACTAACTTTAAATAATAAAAAGTTGCACAGCAAGCACAATGTATGAACTGTCATGAAAAATATGACACTTTGATACACTAACTTTAAATGATGACTTTTTGAACTCGATTGCATAAAATTTTATTGAAAAAGGAAAGTATTATGCAACTCAATACAAAAAAACCATCTTACAAATTTGCATAGCATGCACAAGCTGTGAACTAGATTCTAGTTTTTTAGAAAAGAAAAAATCAAAATAGTAAATATTAAACTATAGACTAGAATCTAATTTTGTGGAAAAGGAGAAAATTAGTGAAAAAAAGTACCTGCAATGCATCCTTATATCATCACACATGCTCTCCATCTAGAAACCTCCCGCATCACATAGTTAACAACAAAATTATTTTCTAAATGAGATAAAACACGAAAAAAATGAACCAGACATATATAGATTCAAAAAGAAAATCACTGAAACCATGGAAAGTGACTTAAATCAAGATTATCTATTAATTATTTTGTGCAGTCAATGATGACATGAAGGAAAATGGGAAAATATGGCAAGAGTAGTCTCCTTAGTAAGCAAGAAGAAAATGACCATTGTTGTTTCTTCTTTTAAAGCAAAGTAAAGTTTCCTTTAAATAGTCAAATGCTAATTAATTTGGGCTTGAAGAATAGTAGGTGATATGGGTATCCTCTTGGAAAAAAAACCAACAATGTACTATGATAATCAAAGTGTTTCAAAGATGGTGAAAAAACCTATAATGCAAGAGTGATTCAAACACAGTGAACTTTTGATGAAGGGAATAACTAAATATTTAAAAACATTATTAAGGTAAGCATACGAAGGGATAAAATTAATTTTGATGCCTTATTTCCTTACTTCAGTGCAAACTGTAATAGATCTCGTGAATTACTTCATAGCTATGTCATGTCTTCATCTCGTCTTGTCTTATTTTAGAGAATTTTCTTGAATGAATATGTCTCATATGTTTAAACTTTAAAGAATTAAACCTATTAATTGGATCATTGAAATTATAATGCAAGGAAATAGCTAAGTATAGGTTGCTTTATGCAATCAAATAAGGTAAATCTAATTCGTAATTCACAAAAATTCTACTTGAACTTTACCAAGTTGAGGATTTTAAAGTCCATCATCACATATTTTAATAATATAGATTTTTATTTACTTTCTTGTAAATAATTCATCTATAAAGGCAAGTGTGAAGTAGCCCTATGTTTGTAAATGACAGGTGAGAAATCAGAGCTCTGTCAAAGCTACATATAAACATAAGTTTGGATTGAATTGTTGATTCAAAACAATATAAGACATTATGGTTTTTAGCTTATGGCTAATGTTATTTGTTATTCTTTTCGTGAGTTTCTTATCAACAAGGGAGTTGACTTACAAAGTTATTGTCTCCTATCAAATTAATACAGTTCCTAATTGAACTCTCTGTAACCAATAATGTAAATAAAATAAAAGAAGGAAGTGACCAATTAAATAAAGGTAGGGAGTGACCTCGTCCCAGATATGCCAAAGAAAATTAATCAACATTAAAAACAAACATATATAAAAGTTAAACTCTCCTCTAAACCCCAACTTTTGTAGAAATGAATGTCTAAATATTTTATATTCCTAAAGAGCCTATAGAGAGAAGAGACCATACAATAAAACGTAAAAAAATGATACCCACCTCAAAAATTATGTCTAAAACACCAGTGAATCCCATGTAGATCTTTAGCTTCCAACTCATGGGTGGGAGGATCCTGACAAATAGGTCAAATTTCTTGAAAAGTTGGGATAAGAGTTGTAACAAAGGATAGGTACCTGAAAGTGCAACCAAATTGATTATAGATAGGTCACATTTCTTGAAAAGTTGGACAAGAGTTGTAACAATGGATCTAGGGCTTGGCATTATATTATTTGAATCATTCTGACCTATAGTTAGACTATCTTTTCTTCCCTAATACATCTCCCAGAATGGACCACCACTTTGCAATAGTAGTGTCATATATAGATATATAAATATATCTAACAAAACACACCATTTCTCAACTTTACAAGTTAGCATGTCAAGAACTAAATCAACACAAGAAAATAAAGCTATCAAATTCAATGACCATAAGAACAATCATGGCACAAGAAAAGAAAGTGAATCCACCTTGATAGGTCTACCAAGTAGTTTTACCTAAAGGACATCAAATAATCATCTCATCCCTAGAAGAGAGATTTTATGAAGTATTGAAAACATGAGGAGTTTATGGAAGTATTATTTTCTAGAATTACACCATCCCTTGCAGTAATTATGAGAATTCCAGCATAGGAGACTGTACCAAGGAAAAAATTCTCCAGAGCCTCTTTGATTTCATTTATTGCATCATATGCCCTCAAATATTTTGTGTTGGATAATGCATCCTTCTCTACAGCCATGTTGGAGGTCTTATCTAGAAGTATAGAACCATCAAATCCCTACAAAAAATAACATAATATAAATAGTTATATATCAGCTCTATATAGCTCCATTAATAAGCTTATAATCCCCTCTGTAGCTTTAATTTTTCACACCAACATAGATTATTTTTGGAAGTCACAACCTCATTAAGAAAAACTCAAAAAAAAATAGACTTATGAATTTAGGGGTTCCCTGATAAACAATCATCTAAACAAGCAAATACTCTCTAATAAGTTCATCATTTTTACTAAGGCATAAAGTACATTAAAAAGTATCTCCATCTCACATTAACTAAATAGTCATGATATTGTAGGTGTAGAATAGAAGTAGTATTTTTGGGTTCTCTTTTCATGGCCATCTCCACCACAAACCTCACCACAACTTCTGCCATGGGGTATTTTTCTCTATAAAATCCTTTGTATAACTACTGCTACTTTTCATGCCTATTTTCATCATCCATAGAAAAGGAGGTTAATGTTATACAAAAAATGATCAGTATAGCTATCATCTGTCCTACCATACCCATTACATGAGAAACCCATTTCTGAAAACTCATTATATTTTCCATGGGAACTTAGAGATAAAGTCTAACAGCATTGTATTGAATGTGAATAACAATACTAGTGTCTGTAAAAATTTTGTTTCTCCAATGTAATGAAAGGTAGAAAAAATTGTATGGGAGAATCAAAGAATGTGAAAACTAAAATAGTATGTAGATAAGGGATCTGACACATATCCTAAAAAGAGAACTAGAACTTATGCATCATTCATCTACACCCAATTTTTATGGCATTGGTTTTGTTCCAAGTAGGGATATTTTTATTTTATACCAAATCATTCAATCAAAGGACCATAGTGAACATCAATTCTAACTAACTAGAGGTGGAAGGCATTCATCGGTGTGCCTTATGAGAATAAAGAAGCCTCTATGAGTACTAGATTTGACATTCCTCTTTGGAGGTGGATTGGATAGACTCACATCACTACTGTTGGATGTTGTGGTTGAGTTGTTGATATGTGGTTGTCATTGATTTCAACACTATTAACATAAAAATCTTTATGACTGCATATGTTGAGGATATTGAGAAAATTGTAATAAATATGTTACAAGTTGTCTATGAAGCAGTAAAGATGAGTATGGTATAAAGTTCAGTACATTGTAAACTAGATGTTGAAGATTAAAGGGTTTGTTCTCAAGCCTATCTAGTTTCTACTCTGTAAGTTTCAGAGGTGCGCGTGAAGATTTGAGGAAGTTATAACTTTCTGTGTTCTGGTAGCTATTCTGTTACTGCAAATGGTGTTCATGGAAGAAGAAAATGTGATTCTTGTAATATGAGGTGTTGTGTATGTTCTTGTAGTGTTCATGGATGTTACTAGATCATGTTTTATCTGTGCTGCATGTCAGCATTGATCATTGTGCTCATGATCCGAGATTTTCTCTTGTGTGTTCATGTTTTTCATGTTCATGACTGACAAGGTGTTTGAAGCATGTTGTGGATATTCAAGGAAGAATCTTTGAAGGTGTTTTGTGTTCGAAGATATTTTTTTGGGTCTCTAATATGTTGTGGTCAACTTTGCTTGATGCACATTAATAATCTTTATTGTTTTGGGCTGACAATTTGCATTCATTCTATTATTGTGTTGAAGCTGACATAAAGCAATGTAATTTATTGTTACAGATATATATAAGCGATTATTTATCTCATTTGATACAAGTGTGAAGTGAAGTGTGTGAGTGCTATGTGTGAATAAGGTTTAGATCATTCAAAGGTAGAACAGGGTGTGAAGAAGAGTGAAAGAAAGTGAAAAATTATTCATGTGCTTAACCGAAATTGTACTCAGGTATTAGTAGATGCTACTTTCTCAGTTCAAATTCTTTAGATGGTCTTAATCTAAATATTCTGTATAATACAATGAATCTTCCTTTGAGTAGAGAGCTCTAGGAAGTGCACCTGAATGCATTTCCATTCCTCTTATATTCTTCTTATACTTTTAACAACATATAACTTGTGGATTAACCTCCATCGTGGTTTTTCCCCTAACAAGGTTTCCACGCAAAAAATCTTGGTTTAATTTGTGTTTCTGATGTGTTGTTGATTCATGCTTTCCCTGTTAATAATCAGATATGAGAATTAAGGTTAATAAGATTAATAAGTTTGAAATTATGTGACAATTGATTCACCCCCCCTCTTAGTTGTATGCCCTTGTGTTGCCAACAATTGGTATCAGAGCAGGTTCCTTGGAAGAAGTTTAACAACTTGAGGTGATCTGGGATGATGAAATACAAGAAGGATAGTCCGAGATTTGATGGAACAAACTATTCTCTGTTGAAGACTTGAATAGAGTGTCATCTAAGATGCATTGGTGAATCCTACTCGCACATTACATGCAATAGGTATGTTATGCCTCTAAATGGTCCTACTACTACTACTGAGATTAGGGATGTTGAATATAACATTAGGGCTAAGGAAGCATTGATGAGTGCTTTGACTGATTCTGAGATGATAAATGTTATGGATCTGAAAACTTCTTATGAAATCTAGAAAAAGTTGGAAACTTTATAAGAAGGTGATGTTAATGTGAAGATGGCTAAGCTACAGTGTCTAAAAGGAAAATATGAACTATTGAAGATGGGAAATAATGAGAATATTGTTAGTTACATGCAAAGAGTGAATGAACTTGTGTGTGGTCTCAGATGTGCTGGTGGACAGGTGGATGAATAAGAGATTTTTGCTAAAGTTCTTAGATCTTTACCTGATGCATACAAAATTAAAGTTGTAGCCATTGAAGAGCTCGGAACTGTGACAAGTATAACTAGAGATATGTCGGTTGGTAAACTTACTGCTTTTGAGTTGAGTGAATTCGGTGATGCCCTTCCTAAGACAAAATCTGCATTCAAAGCTACTACTTTCAGGAGAGACAAGCAGAGATATAATCCGGGTGAAAGTTCTTCTATAAAGGTATTAAAATATGAGGAAGAAATGAGAGAAATTGAAGAAGAAGAAAGAGAATAGAATGAGCTTGAAGCACTTATTGTCAAAAAAGAAGCCAGACGAGAAGGTAAGTATAAAGCAAGTTGCGTATTAAATGTTTTTCTTGCAACAAGATAGGTCATTTTGCATCAAGATGTTTGGAAAGAGTTCCTAAGCCAAAACCCTACAAGCCTAAATTTCAAAAGAAGTGTTACTATGCTACTAATGAAGGTGCGAAAAATGATGAATCCGACAAAGGGAATGCAAGTGAAGATGAGTTTGTGTTTATTGCTATCAAGGAAAATAATTTTGTGTCTACTAAATCTGCTAGTTGTACAAATGTGGAGAAATCCCTAGCTACTCGAGTTGAAGAAAAAGATGAATCCATGGTAATTGATAGTGGATGTTCACATCACATGACAAGTGATAAGAGTAAATTTGTAAGCCTGGAGAAGTATGATGGTGGTGTTGTAATATTTGGTGATAACAATGGTGGTATAATCCGTGGTAGAGGATGCATTTCTTTTGATGGTAAGCATAATATTGATGATGCTCTTTATGTTGAAGGTTTGAAGTATAATCTTTTGAGTATTGGATAGATGGTTGATAAGGGATACAATCTTCAATTCAAAGATGGAAAGTGTAGCATACTGGGAAGTTCTAGAAATGTGATTGTTTCAAGTACAAAAATAGAAGGTAACATCTTTCATCTGAATGTTGATAGTAAAAGTTGTCTGATTGCTCAAGTTGATGAAAGTTGGTTATGGCATAGGAGAATGTGTCATGTAAAATTTGATAGTATTATCAAGATAAGTTCATCACGGGCAATGAGATATCTTCCCAAATTGTTGAAGCCTACTAATACCATATGCAAGGAATGTCAGTTGGGAAAACAAACTAGAATTTCATTTCATAGAAAACGACATTGTTCAAATGAATTGTTGGAGCTTGTGCATACTGACTTGTGTGGTCCAGACAAAATCAGAAGTCTACAAGGTTACATGTACTTCATGTTGCTTATTGATGATTACTCTAGGATGATGTGGGTTACTTTCTTAAGGGAGAAATATGAAGCTATAGAAAAGTTCAAGATATTTAAGGCTATGGTTGAGACAAAGACAGGTCTAAAGATTAAGTGTCTGAGATCATATGAGGTTGTGAATTTACTTCTGGTGAGTTTAATTCTTTTTGTGAAGAACATGGGATAAAGAGACAATTATCCTCACCACAGACCCCTCAACAGAATGGAGTTGTGGAAAGGAAGAACATGACAGTTCAAGATACTGCTAGAACTATGATGTTGGAAGGAAATGTCCCTCATATCCATTGGAGAGAAGTTGTGACTACTGCTGTCTATATCCTTAACCAGGTACAAATAAAAGCTAATACTGGTAAGACTCCTTTTGAGCTATGGTTTGGTAATAGACTTGTTGTTAGATATTTTAAAATCTTTGGGAGTAAATGCTATATTATGAGAGATGAAGATATAGGAAAGTTTGATTCTAGAAGTGATGAATGAATCTTTCTTGGTTATTCTACTAATAGTAAGGCCTATCGGTGCTATGACAAGAGATTGAAGAAAATGGTTGAAAGTGAAAATTTTAAGGTTGATGAAGACATTACTAGACCATCCAGAACCTGTGGATATGATTTTGATGATCAGAATGACAATACAAACAAGAGTTAGACTTCAAATCAAGTTCAAATCATTTGGGTGAATCAAGAAGAACAAGAAGAAAGAAAGACTAGTGAAAGTACATAAGAGAGACCTCAAGAGCCTGAAATTAAAGAACACTCTAAGACTCCAAGGTATGTGAGATTCCATCATTCAAAAAATTAGATTATAGGAGATAAGAACAAAGGTTTCCAGACTAGGAGAACAATTGCAAAAGAATATTGTTTGATTTCAAAGGCTGAGCTAAGTAATTTCAATGAAGCATGCAAATATGAACATTGGATTGAAGCAATGAGAGAAGAACTACAACAAATTGAGAAGATTAATACATGGATTCTTGTTCCTATACCTAAAGACAAAAATGCAATTGGAACTAAATGGGTCTTCAGAAACAAGCTGAATGAACAAGGTGAAGTCATCGAAAACAAAGCAAGACTGGGAGATATGGTTTGTCAGTTGAAGAAAGAATTGTATGGACTCAAGCAAGCCCTTAGAGATTGGTATGCCAGATTGGATAAGTACTTGATGAAGCTTGGATTTAACAAAGGTAATGTTGATAGTAATCTATATTTCAAGTTTGATGATGATAAATATTTGTTTGTGGAAGTCTTTGTTGATGATATCATTTTTGGAGGAGATGATGGTTTGTGCATGAAGTTTTCTAATGAGATGCAAAATGAGTTTGAGATGTCAATGATTGGAGAGTTGAAATTATCTTTGGAATTACAAATTACTCAGATAGATGAAGGGATCTTTATATCTCAGTCCAAGTATGTGAGAGAACTACTGAAGAAGTTTGGTATAGAAGATTCAAAACCAGTCAGTACACCCATGGTGACTAGATGTAAGTTGACACAAGATGATGATTCTCCAAAGGAAAATCAGACTAGATACAGATCAATGATTGGTGGGTTGTTGTATTTGACTCAAACTAGACCTGATATCATGAATTTTGTGTGGATTATTGCTATATTTCAAGCCGATCCTAAGAAATCTCATGTGGCTGTTGTGAAGAGAATTTTTAGATACTTGAAGGGAACAGTTGATTTTGGCCTATGGTATCCTAAAGATGATAATCTTACTTTAAGTGTCTTTACTGATACTGATTGGGCAGGAGATGTGAATGATAGGAAAAGTATTAGTGGTGGCACATTTTTCTTGGGAAAGAAACTGATTTCATGGTTAAAAGAAAAAAGTGGAATTTTGTTTCCTTGTCTACTACAGAGACATTATATATTGTTGCTGCTAACAATTGTAATCAAGTTTTGTGGATGAAACAAATGCTGAAAGATATCATAGTTGTGTATGATGAACCTACTGCCATATTTTGTGACAACTCAAGTGCTATAAACATATCTAAGAATCCAATGTTGCATTCAAAGACAAAATATATCTATCAAGTACCACTTTTTAAGAGATAAAGTGAGTGATAAGGAAGTCAGACTGGAGTATGTGCCTACTAAGGAACAGATTGTAGATATCTTTACTATTCCTTTGCCTAAGGATACTTTTGAGTATCTCAGTGGGAACTTAGGGGTGATTACCCCTCCTAATTAGAATTAAGATGCATATTTTTTGCATCAGTCCATGCATTCATAGTCATATCTTGATCCAGATTGATGTTGTGGTGGCTACTACTCAGGGGAGTAGTCAGATGATTCAGATATGTGGTTCAAAGCTTGTGTACCTTTGCCATTGATGTCAAAGGGGGAGAAGAGTAATGTGAAAACTATAGAAGAACAGTGTGAACTAAGGGGGAGAAGAGCAATGTGTAAAGGGGAGATTGTTGGAAGAAGAGTTAGTTGCGTTGATGGTGTATTTTTCACATCATGTGTTGCCATCAATGCCAAAGGGGGAGACTGTTGGATGTTGTGTTTGAGTTGTTGATATGTGGTTGTCATTGATGTCAACACTATTAGCATAAAAATCTTTATGACTGTATATGTCGAGGATATTGAGAAAATTATAATAAATATGTTACAGGTTGTCTGTGAAGCAGTAAAGATTAGTATGGTATAAATTTCAATACATTGTAAACTAGATGTGGATTAAAGGGTTTGTTCTCAAGCCTATCTAGTTTCTACTTCGTAAGTTTCAGAGGTGTGCATAAAGATTTGAAGAAGTTATAAGTTTTTGTGTTCTAACAGTTATTTTGTTACTGCAAATGGTGTTCATGGAAGAAGACAATGTGATTCTCATAATATGAGGTGTTGTGTATGTTCTTGTGGTGTTCATGGCTATATCTAGATCATGTTCTATCTGTGTTGCATGCCCGCATTGATCATTGTGCTCATGATCCAATATTTTCTCTTGCGTGTTCATGTTTTTCATGTTCATGGCTAACAAGGTGTTTGAAGCATGTTGTGGATCTTCGAGGAAGAATCTTTGAAGGTGTTTTGTGTTTGAGGATATTTTTTGGGATCTCTACTATGTTGTGGCCGACTTTGGTTGATGCATATTGATAATATTTATTGTTTTGGGTCGACAGTTTGCATTCATTCTATTATTGTGTTTAAGCTGACATAAAGCAATGTAATTTCTTGTTGCAGATATAGATGTGATTATTTATCTCATTTGAGACAAGTGTGAAGCGAAGTGTGCAAGTGCTATGTGCGAATAAGGTTCAGATCATTTGAAGGCAGAGCAAAGTGTGAAGAAGAGTGAAAGAAAGTGAAGAAGTGTTCATCTGCTTAACTGGAACTGTACACAGGCATTAGTAGATGCTACTTTCTCAGTTCAAATTCTTAGATGGTTTTAATCTAAATATTCTCTATAAGACAGTGAGTCTTCCTTTGGGCAGTGAGCTATAGGCAGTGCGCCTAAATGCATGTGCATTCCTCTTATATTCTTCTTATACTTTTAATAGGGTATAACTTGTGGATTAACCTCACCATGATTTTTCCCCTAATAGGGTTTCCACACAAAAAATATTGGTGTTATGTGTGTTTCTGATATGTTGTTGATTCATGCTTTCACTGTTAATAATCAGATATGAGAATTAAGGTTAATAAGACTAATAAGTTTGAAATTCTGTGACAACTAATTCACCCCCCATCTCAGTTGTCTACCCCTGTGTTGCCAACAACTACAAGCCTCATTTTGGTACAATAAATGAAACCCACAATACTATTAGTACATCTGTTAGGGATCTCATAAATTTATGGATGACCCACTTTTAGAAATTATATGCGTACACTACCTCTAGTTATGGGACCAAAGTAATTTGTGCATAAACTTCATCTATCTCGTGCTCATCCTATCAAAGACCCACCCACAACAACAACAAAAAATTAGTTGAAAACACACGGTCGTAAGATAGAGCTACGAGTACAAGCAGCCATTCTGGCAACATCCACAAAACAAAACACAAAACAAAATTCCATTTAAAAAAAAAAAATACAGCATAAACATGTTAACCAGAGCCATGAATGTAAGCAAGCTCTCATATAAATGATTATGTTGGTTTTAAAACATAGATGCATAACTTGGGTTTTGTCATATTTGTGCAAGATTACTTAACATGATAAGTTCAACATTCCTTTAATAGCACATTAATGACACAACAAAGGATCTTGGACGATAAATTCTATAGGGGCATCTGAAGATTGGCACCCTGGTTTGTCGATGCTTCAACTTGCCAACGATGCCAAATCTGGTGTGCAACAAAAATACTAAATAAACCCCTATCCATACATGCCTATTCCATATGACCCTGTGCAAAGTAGTAAACCCTTTCGCCAACACGAGGTACAACCACAAGAGGACTAGCATAAGCATGCCACAACTCCTTGTAAAGCCTTCCATCATCACTCCCTACACCAATTCAAGTCCAACCCATCAAAGAAACAAGCAAATCAATTATATGCCAAAATGGAGCAACAAAAAAGGGCAAAAACGATCAGAAAAATGGCAAAAAGTGATAACCTTTGCGATTTGTTTCAGTGTATTGCATTGCATGTACACCAATCTGCACTGTTTGACGTGAAAAGGGGTTGCAAAAGCTGAACGAGGGGACGCCTTCAGCATACAAAATTATTGTAGAAAAAGTTTTTTTTTAATTATTTTAATTTAAAATAATTAAAAAATTAAAAAATATAATTTAAACATATGTCTTAAATTAATGAAATTATTAGAAGCGTTTGTGGTTTTAATGAACTTATTAGAAGCATTTTGCTCTGCGTCTTCTTTCGGTCTATGTAGACTATCGTTTCCCGGGATCTCCAACATCGTGTTTTATCTTGTGAATCTTTGAGTCAAACACTGTTGGTGACCGACTGTGATAAGAGTAAACGTGAAAAGGTAAAGGTTTGTAATGTTTTATAGGAAAACACTCGTTTAGAGTTATTTTCACTTGGTAGAGAACGGAAGGAAAAGATTATTCAGGAGATAGAAGTAAAATAAAATGAATCAGGATTCTCAATTCAACTCAGGAGTTGGCTCAGGAACGGAGAGCAAGAGCTTCAACTTGGTCCCGTAGCTCAGTCGGTTAGAGCGTTGGTCTTATGACTCTCAGTTAAGGTAGCCGAAGGTCGCGGGTTCGAGCCCCGCCGGGACCAATGTATGATTACAGTCTTGTCCCTTAGTAGATTACTGAACTAAGAGTACGCTAACATTTTGTTCATTGCATAGCCCATGCCCATGCTCACCATTTTAATCTTACTGTTCATGATGGCCAGCATTTATGTTGTTATTTTTGGTTTTAATGGTAATGGACACTCTTTAACAAATCTGCAATCACAGAAATGCCCATTTTAAAATATGCAATCATTATTTAAACTTTCACAACCATGTAGATGGCTCACATCAATGTAAATTGTATATTATTATTTTTTAAATCTAGATGAGGCAAAGGAGTATTGAAAAAAAAGGAATATAGTCTCAATTTTCTATTGCTTTTTTCATAATGTTCTTTAGAGATTCGATCATATCATTAATTCATAAAATTATGAAATAATCGTAATTTATATTGTTTGATTGTTTAGTCACATAAATGTATGGAAAGAGTTGTTATTATAAAAATAAATATTGTTTACAAGTTTATGAAATCATACAATAAATAATTTAGATTAGGTAATGTTTTCCATCAATTTTTTGGGTCTAATTTTATTATCCATTATTACAATGAGATAACAAGAGAAGATAAATAAGAAGTTAGTAGTGGATTATGTTAACTAAAAAGATGAAGAGAGTGAGATGGTGTGAAAACTAAGGAAACTAGTAAAGGGAAACTAAAAGGAAAGATCAACTAATGTTATAAAGTTTGAAGTGGGTATAGTTATTTACAATTTCAATTAATAATCAGCTTTGAAAAATATATATATGTATGTCTTTTAGATATTTGATTTTTATTTTGAATCAAATATCTTATTATACAAAATTTAATTCTAATGACTGATTTAGAAAAAAAAAATCATTTATAGTATAAGCAAAGAGTTTCTTAACCATTATATGTCATTCTGAATTAGACTAGGCTTTTTTAGGTGCTTTATAAATGTCTAATTCATTCATAGTTTTTCCTTAATCCTAAAATAAAGTCAACCTATTTTTTTTTAAGATAGATATATATCACCTATTATATATAATTTATTCTTGGCTCTAATCACCACAAATATTAGGAGTTGTTTCTATCTTGTATACTTGACCCATTCAATAATGAATACATGATGAAGCATGTTGACCCAAGAAAATAAAACCACTTCCATGAGTTATGGAAGAGGTAGGAAAAGGAATTTAAATTTAGGGTTTATAATTTGAGGTATAAGACAATAAAATTCATTTTCTTCTTTAGTCATTAGAGATTTGTTAAGTAAGCAAGCTTTACATATATATTTAGATTATTGAGAGGAATTTATTACATCTACATTTAACCCAGTTAATAGTTCTATTGAATACTTTTCTTCTAAATAGTGCAAGTGTGAACTATAATCCGTATAGATTTTTTATGATAAACAACTATTGATGAAATGCATTTCAGAGTAGTGATGGCTTTAACATCTTTAATTCTAATCCCCAGACCAAACATTCACAAAAAAAAATCAGTAACACATGTGATAAATTCATTGGTATAGGAAAGTATTGCAAAGTGTTTTTAATAGAAGGATTTTTACTATTGAAGTATACAAAATTTAATTAATTAAACAATATAATTATCAATTTTAAATCAGGTTGTAGATATGATAAACAATTAATGAATATGCTACATTTTTAAAAAAGAGATACTATTTTTTGGCTTAACTTATTCGATATGTTCTTGCTCACATTAATCCATTGTCTTTGTTGTCCTTATAGATACTAATGCAACTATGATGAGGCTAACCTTGCACTTCAAGAAGTCTATAACTATATTTGTAGTGCTCATATGAATGACATGATCCTAGAAAAGAAGCTCCTTTGCACATGATATTTTTAGTGTACTAGGGAATCCAATGCCTATTAATATGTAACTTAGAAATTCCTTGTCAAAAAAATGGAGACCTTATTCATTCACCCTCACAAAACCTCTAGCCTATTACTACATCATAGCCCTTCTATATATGGGGCCTCAATCTCATTGGAAATATGAATCCTACCTCTTCCAATGGTCACAAATTTACTACTACAACTACTAAATATTTCACCAAGTGGATTGAAGTAGTTTCACTCTTTCACTACTAACATCCAAATTTATTAATTCATCCTTAACCATATCATTAGTAATTTTGACATACCATCCACCATCATCATAATGTTGCAAGTATGAAGGTATTGTCATTGATGTCAACAAGAAGTCTACTAATTGGTGTTGTCATTGATGCCAACTATGTGTTGATGAAGTCTATTGTGTATGGAGGATATTTAGGCGTATGTGTAGGATCATGATGGGCCAAAAAGTGGCGATATATAAGTGATATGATGGTCCATGTGGTTGACGAATTTTTTACCCAAAATCGATGAAACAAAAAGAGTTTTTAAAGGAGATTCCCAGCTTTCCACCAATATAAATTATGTTTTACTTTGAATTTAATAAATAATTATTATTAATTTTCTATTTGAATTACAACTAAAGTCTTAATTTATAGGCCACTTGAAAAACATCTATAGAATTCAAATGGTATCACATTTTTTGAATCTGAAAAATGCATCACATTTTATGCTTCACATACTATAGGATTAAAAAAAATGAATTTCATAAAGTTTTGACAAAGTTAAGGTGGTCAGACATATGAGTTTTAATATTTTTTAAAATTTGTAATAATTTTTTTATAAATAATTATTTACTTGGAAAATTTTTACAAAAGAATATGCATCACATCAGAACATGAGTCCTCTACTTATATCTAAAAAATTATAAAAAAATATTATCATTTTATTGTGGTTAGGGTGGTCAGACAGACACCTACTTCGTATTTTTTCTCTGAAATTTAAGTACTACTACATTGAAATTTCAAATTTTCACCAAATAGATTAAAAAAAAAAAACCTAGTAGTTTAAAAACTAAATTCAATTTGCTACAAATTCTCTTCTTAAATATTTTTGAAATAATGTAGATAACTTATTCAAATGTTTACGTCAAGCTTCCTAACTCTGATTTTTTGAATTTTTATCACCACTTAAGGGCCTATTTTTTCCATGATGACCTTGCACATACCCTGAGAAAATTATGAAAAAGGGGAAAACAAGTTGTGCATGTATAGTTGAGATCTTGAAGAAGTGTTGTGAGTACATGGAGCTATCTTTTTGTTGCAAAATATGAAGATGAGTTGAAATGAAGTAATAAGCTAAGATGATGTCTTTGGTACTTGGTTTTCAAGTGATTTTGAGAAAATTTGATAAAAAAAGTTAACTGTGTTGTGCAAGTGTTCATAGTGTGCTCCGATATTGTGCTTTGTGTTTCTTCCATGTTGATGTTATTCCTGTGTGAATATTATAGCTTATTCAAAGTTTTTCAGAGGTTGTTATATTCAAAATTTGGGTTTCTGGATTGTTGTATAGTGTGAGATATTTTCACCAATGTGTGAGCCATTCTTTCAGTGATGTTTTCTTCAACCTAGGAGAAATGTATTTGCTTCACGTTTCTCCACTATTTGGCTTTAGGTTGTGCAAATTTGGGAAGTTTCTTATAATGCTTGTATCTTTCTATATTCAAGTTTTACTTGATTTGGTGTAGTACAGAGTGAGTTTCATTTATCAGTATGCAAATAAGGGTTACCAGTTGTTCTGAGTTGAAGATTTTGTATGATCCGATTTTGGATGAAGTGTTTGATGAATCTTAGGTAGTTCATGGATTACTCTAGATCATGTTCAAGTGAATTATGTTGTTTGAAAGTTTTTGAATTAATTTGAGGAAGCATGTACTTAATGTTTATGGTGTTTTTCATGGGTATTAGTTGACCTTGTGCTTAAACACTATATGTGAGGCTTGTAAAAGTGTGTTGAAGTGTGTTGGGATCTATTTGGGTCCTAATTAAGGATTTATGTAGGTCTTCTTTATTCCTATCCACTACAAGAATGTTTAGACATCGACTTATTTTGAATTTTTATGTATAACAGCTAATTGCCAACATTAGAGAAGGTTTTTGAGGATGAGATTGATATAAATATGTATGGTGTTGTTGTGAGTTGAGGGATGAGAGAAGAGAAGAAAGATAGATGTGAGTGATGAGTGTGATGCAAATTGATCAGAGTAGTGCAAATTTCATTGTTAGGATTCTTGAAGGCAGTGAGCTAAAGGCACTTAAAATAATTCATGCAAGAGTGCAAAAGTGTGTGAGCAATTGTGGTGGATTCCTTTTTGTATTGAGAAGTCTTCTCTATGTAACATTCTTCTTCTATCTTCTTGTATTCTTTCTGTGGTAGTGAGCCTTGCATGTGATCCTTTTTGGATGGCATTTCCTTGTAAACACTTAAGGTTGTACTGAATGATATTACACTTGGATGAGAATATTCCCTTAGAATTAGAATATTCTCTCATTTTGAGCTTCAAAAAGGGAATATTCTTTCTTAACAAACTTTTGTAACAAACTTTCTAACAACTTTGAAAGTACATGTTTGTTTGAATCATTGTGAGCCATTGATTGACTCTTTGATCTAGGTGATCTTGCATTCTCATCCATTGATGGGAATCCTTGATCCATGTCATCACCCTTGATTGCATCTTGACCATTGATTGATCAATTTGATCTTCACCCTTGATTCACCATTTTCTCCTATAAATATCTCACATTTTGGAGAGAAATGGATCCACTTATGTCAAATAAAAGTTATGTTGCACGTTTGAATACTATCTTTATTCATCCTTGCATCTATTATTAAGCTTTTTCATTGATCCATAGCATATTTTCATCCATTTTGGCTTACTGGAGTTCGATTATTTCCCCATTTTATCCAAGGGATTGGGAAAGGGTCATCATTTCATATCAATATGACACCAATCCTCCAATGTGATGAGAATTGGAGTTTTAGATTAGTTTTATTTTATGCTTCCGTGGTTTATTTCATGCTTGGTTTAATGGTTGCATGTTTTGAAGCTTTCAAACATTTCATTGGGATTGTAGTTTAGGTAGTTTAATATTGCTTAAATTTGTATGGATATATTATACTTAGCTATTACTATGATTACAATCACATTTTAGTGCTAGAAGGAGGGCTTGACTAAATTTATTTGATGAATTTCTCTTGAGTTTCTATGAGTTGCAGGTTCGAGGGAAATAGCGACGCATTTGACTGCTACACCGATGTGTTTGAATATAGTGACGCATTTAAACTATGGTGACACCTTTTAAATATTACAATGGTGTTATCTTTTTGACTAATATTGTGATTTTGAATATGTCGAAACGGTCCATATAGAGACACTATTGATGTCATTGTTTTGTTGCAGAGAAACAAACTTAGATTTCAATGATGCATTTGATAGGTACATCGACACTATTGCAAAACAACGACACATTTATAGGTAAAACAGAGAGTCAACTTTTCATGTGTGCTTTAAATTTTTCATTTTCATATGCTCTCTGATATTTTACTAACATCTTGTTTTGTTCTTGTGAGGATAACATATTTTTTTAGATTTGGAAAGGAGTGAAAAACTAGGAAATTATTTACCCCAACTTGTTGGGGGTCATAACTTTCAACTCGGTGCTCGAAATTCAAATTTGTTTGCACCGTTGGAAAGGTATCAAAGAGTACTAAATTAATACCTAAAAAATATTGCATACAACAAATATTTTTAGGGATTGACACAAGTTTCAGGGCCAAATTTCACCCTTAATGCCTTCAAAAACACAATTTACTAGAACCTAGAAAATGCTTAATTTTTTTGAAAATTTGGATTTTTTTTTCTTAGTTCTATTTATTATAAAAGTGTTTTGAAAATTAGGGGATGATATAACCCATCATATGTTGCTTTGCTTCATGTTTTAGGACCACTAAATTTCCATTGGGTTTTAAAACTTACAATCTTAGGATAGCTTTCAATTGGGCTTAAAATTCACAAATTCTTTAAGTTTTTCAAAGTTGGTTAAAATTGAATCGATACATCCTCCTTTTGTGATATTGGTTAAAATTGAACAAATACAAACATATAATTCAATTTGGTACTTAAAATGAAGTCATCATGGCTATCAAGGATTTAAAAAGAATGAGTGTATTATGTGAGTGCTTTGCTTGTGTAGACACTACAACAGAATAGACAATTAGCGCCTAAAATAGCGTCAGATTTTAGAGCATTTGAGTTCATGAATTTGGCACTTTTGTCGGCACAAAATGGTGTGCTCACTTCGGCGTCGGATTTAGCGCCAGATTTAGTGTCAGATTTAGCACCAGATTTAGAACCAGATTTAGCGATGGATTTTGATGCTTCTAGTTTGGCTTCTAATTTTTCTTATGGTTTTTCTTCTTGTGTTGCTTCCAAGTTTGCTTCCAATTTTTCTTCTCTTTTTGCTTCAAGGTTTGCTTCCGGTTTTTCTTCCAATTTTGCTTCCATTTTGCCTTCCACTTTTGCTTCCAGTTAATTGCTTCTTTTTTTGCTTCCTAGATAATGCCAAGTTTTTCTTCCAATATTGCTTCTGGTTTGCTTCTAGTTTGGCTTCCATTGTTGCTTCCTTTTTTGCTTCTAAAAATGCTTCTTGTTTTTCTTCCATTTATTAATTTAATATGTTTTACCTCAATTTAATTAGTTAAATATATCATGCCTCTTAAATAACTCACATGATTATAGAGTAAATTAAATAATATGTTTTATTTCAATTTAATTAGTTAAATATAACACGCCTCTTAAATAACTCATAAGATTATAGAGTACGTAAATTAATTATTTAACTCATATGATTAAATACCAAGATAATTATTGCTACCTGATTTTTATTCCAACTAAATCAAGTAGACTTATGATTGTGTTTGCATTTAAACAATAAAAGGTACTATAATTTTTTGCTAATTTTCATCCATGTGCATAAAAGAGAGTATCAAAAAACTGCATTATTTGACTAAGGGAATTGCATACAATAGAAAAGAGAGTCAACATTTATTGTAAAGGTAGTATTTATTGATAACCATAAGTGTATATTGTCCCTCACAAGCCAATGGACTGACTATTTTTATGCATATAAAGAAAAAACTATACATTTATAGATAAAAGGAAATGCATATGTAGAGAAGGGGGACCCGTCATTCTGAATGATGAATCTTGGTTGAGTTTCCTTGCATCAACTTCAGTCCTCCTACCCATCTAGCCTCTAGTTGTCTCTTGCTCATGCTACTCAGAGTTTCCCTGCATTTGTGAGAAGAAGTTGGCTAGAGAAATGAAGGATCACCAATCAGTACATAGGAAAACATCCATAAACATATAATCTAATCCTTATAAACATTAAAATAGCTAGCATATCATAGATGTCCAAGAAAACAAAAGAGTTATAAAACTCATCTATCATATGATTTGTTTATCTAACATGTTTTCTCTTTGTGCAGATATAGGACAAAACGTTTTTACTGGTTTGTTTCAGCTAATAACAACATGTGGAGTAAAATGTGGCTCCCATGAGGGTTGAGCCCAACTTGTTGACCTCATGTTTTAGGAGGGATAGGAAATTGAGAAACTTGATAAAATCAATGATAAGCCTATTCTTGATGCATTAAATCAATATGGAATCATACCAGTTGATCAAATTTCATTATCAGATTCAAAAAATGTAACAAAATGGTGTGAATTATGAAGAAAGTTACTCTACATCTTTCACAATGAATCAAACAATAGGCTGCTTGGAAATATTACTCTGTTGGATATGTCTTTCAATCTTCTTAAGTTGGATCCAAAGTCCATGTTAATAATGATATGAGTTGTATTTAATTGTCAACATTTTCAGGGAGCCAGTAAAGAAGGGAACAAGAACAAGGACAAAAATCATTCAAAAATGAAACGGTTTGTCTCTTCCCAAGAAATAGATGATTTATGTGATAATATGAACACTAGAGCATAGATGCATCAAGTTCAATTATGGATAATCATTATGGTTGAGTTAATCAATGAGGTCTTATAGGTTATCAAGAGTTATCAAGAACTATCATGAGTTACATGGAACAGCATAAGGTGAACAATTGAATGCAAGGCCAAATCCATCATGTCAATATGTTGTCCTGAAGAGATATGCATGAGAAGGAAAGCACATTGATGCAGATGTGTAACTAGCATGCATTGGTAATCATCTTGCTACTGATACAATGAGTATTCACAAACAACTATGTACAATGTACACTCTGATAAACAACCAATGCATGATGGTTTGAGGAGATACCAATGATTCTACAAATGAATGTACGACAGTCATGAAGGGAAACCTTTGAGAAGGATTTCTTGGTAATCATGTCAAGGGTAGACTTGGTAAACCAACTCATCATGCTAGTAACAGTGTGAAAGGATACATGTGGAGTATTCCAAAGTGATAGAACTACATGAAGCATAAAGTGATGCAAAATTTGACAATAATGATGTTGGCAAAAGATTACGAACATGGAAAGAACTTTGATGATTCAAAGACAAGCTATTATCAATATAAGGTAATGCAGTGTCATTTCCAATTTTAAAGGCTACATAAGATTAAAGTATGTAGCAAGTGTATGTAGCTCAAAAGGTTCATGAAAGCCTATATCAGTCATGCATAATGATGCTATGATTTAAATCAACAGATGACAAAAAATATAAAGATTTGAGTATTCATTTTCTCCAAGAAAGGAAATATAGAGCCTCGACCTATATGAAAAAAACCCTCAAAAATAGAAAAATACCTAGAAATGAAGGAGCACTATCATATTGCCTTTTAATAAAATTCTTATGGAAATGAAAACTGAATGCAAGCATGGCCACAACCATGATAAAAGGTATTTCTTCCATTGTACATAAAATACTATCTTCTGAAGAAAATATAAGTTCCATAGAGGGTTTTTCATTTTTCTTACAAGAAGACCAGAGACCGAGCATACAAGAATGAATCATGAAAACATAGAAAAACTGAGCATTTTCACCATTGTGATGAATGGAGAGAGATCAAATGAGCTTTGATTCATAGAAAACAACAGAGAAAATCAAGGTATACATCGACATAGAGCTTACCTGAGTTCGAGTTTGTTTGTTTTCATTGAATATGCAAGTTATTTTTCACCATGGGAAGCTTTAGAAAACTCAATGATGGCAGCCAAGAGCAATCAAAGCTTCCATAGAAAAAATGAAGAGAAGAATGCATCAAAAGAATTAGAGAGGCTACGACTAAGAAGCCCTGAAACCCTTCGAAAATGGAGTGAAAATGCTACAAAATACTTAAGAAGTGACTTACCATCTAGTTGCAGGAGGATTTTGACCCCAAGCATGAAGGAATCAACTGAAAAATTCATGGAGAATGCTCAAACCCTAGTTCATCATGGCGGTCGAATACATAACTCTTTTCTTCCAAAGTTGCCAAGTAAAATGATTCACGGGTTTTTGAAAAACCCCATATGAAAGACAAACCGAAAATGCCATTGAATAAAGCTCATAGCCATAATCATGGAGCCATGAAGGAGGCTCAAAAATATAATAAATAAAATTTTACACTCTATTCTTTTTGTAAATAGAAAAAATATTCTAGAGAGGCCCCGACCAAGCTATCACCAGGAAAGAGAAAAAATGTAGAAATAAAAAAGTCTTTCATCGTTTAATCAAACCAAATATGGAGAGTATGTTTTGTTTCATTTCTTTTGCTAGTGAGCTAAGTCTAGAGAAGTTGAGCCAAGATAGAAGGGTTTCAAAATAAGGATGCATGGTAGAAACAAAACACCCATTCATTCGTATCTATTGAGTACAAATCAAGCTTATTTTGATAGAAAATAGAGGTAAGATATAGAGAAATGGTGCATATAAACTTACTCAACTTCTTGTTGTTCAAAGAAATGAGAGCTCCAGAAGTTCTTTGATGTCAACCTCAAGAAAAGCAAGGCATCGATAGAGTAAAGCAAGAGAAAAATGCATGAGAATCCAAGAAGGAATGTCTCTGAAAATTCATTTAGATAAGTGGAAACAAATGATGAACCATGAAAGCTTTACCTGATTTGGCCTCAATAGAAATTTCTTTGAAGAAAAATCTCAAAAGCAGTGAGAAAATTGACAGAGACTCCTTCAGAAAGCTCGAGGTTTCAAACTCTAATGATGGCAACATTAGCAGGGCAAGGGAGCTAAAAAAACCAAGTGAAAATGAGAGTTGAAGATTAGGCCTTGGGTATTTTGTTCTAGCTCATCATGGCGGAAAAAATATTGATGTGAAAAAACTCAAATATGTTTAATGAAATATTCAAACAAATTTAGAAAACAAAATACATATAATTTATAATAAAAAATTAGTATTATTTATTAAATTTATTAATTTGTATGTTCAATTAATCATTAAAAACTATTGATTGTTATTTTATATAAAAAAAATATGAAAAATATCTTTAACAATTATTAATCTTAATTTTAAAATATATATATATATAAATATTTATTTAAATAAAACTAAAATGAATATGAATTAAATATATAATTTAATCGTTAAATTATGATTTTAACTATTAAAATTTTAAAAAATTGTGTGATTGTGATTGTGATTGTGATATTACATTAGATTAATTGCAGCCTAAGATTTTTTTAATTAAAATAGATCTACCTCTTTCATTTCTTCCAAACCATTAATATTATTATTGAGATACACCTCAACAGTCAACCAAGTCTGCGCTTGTTCACCATACACCACATTGCTGCTAGACAACCAAAAGGATCCTGTGGGATGGCGATATATCACACTACCGATCGATAGCTAGAAGGCTCCCACAGTATGGCGGTATACACCACACTACCGCCAACAGACTGAGAAACTCTCGCGGTATGGTGGTATACACTGCACTACCACCAACAAACTGAGAGGCTCCTGCGGTATGGCAGTAACCGAACTAGCGCTTGGTAGGTAGAAGACTCCTATGGTATGGCGATAACCATGCTACCACACCTCTCTCACAATCACCTAGCAGTACAAAGGTGCTAAACCCAGTGCTAAATATGACACTAAATTCGACGCTAAATCTGGCGCTAAACCCAGTGCTAAACCCGACACTAAATCCGACTCTAAATCTGATGCTAAATCTTGCGCTAAATAGC
Source organism: Sequoiadendron giganteum (assembly GCA_007115665.2). Classification (NCBI taxonomy): domain Eukaryota; kingdom Viridiplantae; phylum Streptophyta; class Pinopsida; order Cupressales; family Cupressaceae; genus Sequoiadendron; species Sequoiadendron giganteum. The sequence goes on along the minus strand of CM021107.1, from coordinate 196,483,746 downwards.
ACCTGATTTAGCGCCTACTTGTTCGGATTGGCACAAAAAATGCCAAAAATAGTGCTAGCCTGATAAATAGTGCCGACTTTTTCAAAAAATTGGAGAAAAATACATTAAAATAGTGGGTGGAAGCAAAAAACAGAGCTAATCACAGGGATTTGTTGTAGTGAGGCTTGTGCATATCAACTCCAATTGTGCTTCGTATGATCTTGGGTGAAGAGAAATGCTCCAAGTATACAATCTTTATTTTTTTGTTCACCCTAAGAACTTGATACGTATCATCTCCCCTTGCACTTTTTGTAATCTTGGCTGAAGAGAAATAACATTTTTTATTAAGAGAGGGCCTACTAATGAGACACATATTGCAATGGAGAACTCATATAAGTGACTCTCAAATAAAAGCACGTTTACCATTGGGCTATATAAATGTCACAAAATCATAAACAAAAGTAGCTTCAATCTGTGGTGGGAATAGCATATCATGCCTCATCCTTGTTAGGACATGTGGGCTAGGTAGGAACAACTAAAGTCTTAAGTGGCTTACGTTTGATCTATACATCTCGGTGTTCACGGTTGTCATTAAATGCCTTGTCTTAGAATCATATCCTTGTTTTGTGAAATATTCTTTAAAAGTGGTGCATTGGAACTTACTTCTAAGAAGTTACTTACCAAGTATAATTTATGGTTGAGGCATAGAGCTCAAGAGTTCATTCTCTTGTACAAAATCTTGAGGTGGTGATATACCTCTATTTTTTCCCTCCATAAGTTGCATTTATAATCATCCCTTTAGGGCATGAGGTATGCCTACCTCAAAGAACGTACCCACTTGAGCTAGGATTGTTTTTTCTTGTTCTTGTTGACAAATTGCTTGGTTCCAAAAAAAATTAAACACACATCAACATTAATGATATCAAGTTTCCACAATCTATAATGTTCTTTGTTTAATGTTTTCTAGCTTAGATTGTGTGAGAATTTTTGCATCAACATTTTGGATCACACTTTGTGATCCATCATCAGGATGAGAGTGGAGTTAAACAAAATTCTCAAACAATTTAAGCCAGAAATCATTGAAAAAAGAACACATCAACATATTCTTCAAATTTCAAACCCTTTGGACGTAGTGTGAATACCTTTGAAAATTCCTATATTGTTGCTTTTCCCTGAGTATTTTATCTTTAGAGGCTTCTAATTATTTGAACTTATATCTTAATTCACACTTTCCAAAGTCAACATAGGAACCTATGCCCTTAGTCTCTTTATTTTCACAAAATGGACTTTCTGGAATGAAAGTTGCTTAAGTCATAGATATTTTAGTTTGAACTTAATTAAATGCATCCCGATGTGGTGGTAAATCAATCTCACTAAATCAAAGTTAACTAAACCAAATGAACACACAACACATTGGTATTATGGTTGGAACACATTGACTCCCAAGCAACAAAGTGAAAACAAAGAAACTATTGCCAACATTGAGTATCAAAGTTCTATTATCAATACATTGAGTTCTTAAGATTTTATCACTTTAGAGGTAAATAATTTTTCTCACCATCTTGGTCTTGTAAAACAAACATCCTTTCTAGGTTAACACATTTTGGGTCAAACATCTCATCCATCTTTACACATTTTTCATTCCACTTCACAAATAAATTTAGAAATATTTGTACACATTAAACATTCTATACTTAGGCTATCACCAAACCACTCCCCTAACTTAGCTATTTGTGTGTAAATGCATCCTTTTCCATACACTTATTTGAGTTACTCATCATCACTTTTGAACTAGTTTATCTTAAAAGTCACAATTCTACCTTTAGATTTACAAGTTCATTAGCACCTTTTATCCAAGACATATAAACATCAAACCTTTAAGTCTAAAGTGTTATCCAAAATTTTGGAAAGTTCATCCTCCATATCATTTATCATTTTTTCATCATCCACTCACATCATTGGTCCAAAACAACTTAGAGGGTCCCTTTTATCTAAATTTGAGTCAAATAGAGAGTTTCAACACTATAAATCTCAACAAACTTCTCCCATAGTTGACCCACAATTTATGGTTACAATGAGATCACAACACAAGACAAACATGGATAAAATCAAAACCACATCTACCACAAGTGATGCTATCCCACAAGAATACAATCCTGGGATTCTACACCCTCACAACAAATACTAAATCCACTAGACAAGGGGTATAAGGTAGAAGATATCACAAAAACCCCCCATGAGCTCACTGAGGAATAACTCCTTGAATATCAATAATATCCTAAGACAAGCGACATCGTTAACACTTTGATGAAAAATAACCCTACCCAGTACATGCTAGCTTTAACAAAAGAAGGGGCTAAACTCCCTTCTACATTTTACTTTAACACAATTAGGGACCAAACCTTAGAATTCATGTGGCTTCAATTCCCCCAAGTTTCTTTGCACAACCCTTGGCACAAGGAATGACTCAATCTATAAATCAACCTACTCCATCCCTTGTGCTAGAAGTCAAACATCAAATCCTAGTCTTCCAACTAGGATTGCAATAAACCTTGGTCTTACACCCAATGTAGAAGCCAACACATTTTTGGGTACACAAAAGACCAACCTTCCCCAAAGCATATATTGGACAACAATATTTGGTGCCCCATCACATTCTTCTACCTCCATATTCCTGAACATCCTCTACATCCATACGTACCCCTCACATTCCATAACACAACAATATCCTTAACACTTCAAGAACAACCATCTTCATCCATCACCACAAGTACCACAAGTGTACCTAAAGTTACACAAGATAATGTGAACCAAGTGCCTCAAGTAGAAAAAAAAGGGAAAATAAACACCCTTGCACAAGGTCAACACAAGTGGTTCCAACCACCCCATTGACACATCGAAACAAGTGGTTCCATAAACCAGTGAAACCAATCCACAAACCACATCAAACCCATCTATTGCAAATCCAAATCAAAACAGCCCATTTTTTACAAATCCCATCAACCAAGGTAATACCTTGACCCAAAATCAAACACAATGGAAGCCTCAACACATTTGTCAAGGGAACCCTTCCAATCTATTAATTTAAGGTCAAAATGTGCCATTAATAGCACAACACTAAATATCACCATCATCTTTCACATTGGTCCCCCAAGCCATGCAAAATCAAACGGGGCCCCAAACTTACATTCCTCCATCCCAATCGACAATTTTGCAAGGAATGATAGCAAAAAAAAAACCCCAAATACTCACCACACAACAACCATCTCAAATCAATGCACAACCCATGCATACCATGATCACTCAAAATCCATCTCACATATCCCAACATCAAAACACTTCCATGTTACAACAACAAAAATATCATGTTCTAGCTTTGCAACAAGCACAACAAGCCTATCAACAAGTGTTGCAAGCACAACAAGCTCAAGCTCAAGCTTTGCAACAGAAAGAAGCCCAAAAACAAGCTTTGGAATAAAAACAAGCACAACAAGCTCAAGAACAAGCCTTACAACAACAACAAGCTCAACAAAAAGCCTTAATTGTGCAACAACAACAACAACATGCCATTCAAAAAGCATCGCTAGCACAACAATATGCCCAACAACAAGTGCTTATGCAACAACAATAGGGTTTGTATTATAATCGCCATAAAAACGTCATGAATGCAAGCACAAAAGGAGAATATACACCTCCCTAACTATCACCACTACACACACAATACTGAACTCCACTCTACACACCATATCAGAATCCCACTTACAACTCATCTGCCATCCCACAATACAACACATATGCTCCTCCACCAAATTTGCAAGATGATGTGTTATCACAACTCAAGGCACTCATGCAATAGATCCAGGACATTCAAATGGGGAAAACCAAGAAACCACGTATGCAACAAAACTTGTGTCCATACCCTTTCGATAGGAACATCATAATGGTACCTTTTCCACCTAGATCTGAAGTCCCATAATTTGATAAATGCAAAGGAAGAGGAAATCTACTTGATCACATCAAAGAATTCCACATAATGTGTATGGACATTGCTTACAATGATTCCTACTTGATACACCTTTACCCATGCATTTTGGTGAGGCCAACAATTGATTGGTTCTCACAATTGCCTCTAGGGATTCAAACCTTCCAATAGATAATTTATAGGTTCATAGATAATTTCTCCTTCAATGTTGACATGGATGTGTGCTTAGAAGAGCTATATTTAACCTCAAACAAAACAAGGGGAAATCCTTTGCAAGCTTCCTACAATAGTGAAGACAATGAGCTGGTAAGAGAAAATGGCCTATCTCTGAAGAGCAACAAGTCATTGTTGATGTTGACATGGATTTGTCATTTTAGTTAAAGATGCAATGTGTCACATCTTATGACGAGTTTATCCCTAGGGCCCTCAACGTGTAAAGAGACCTTATTTCACAACGAAACACCCAAACATACAAAGACAACCGACCTTCTACTAGTTCTAATGACAAACCACTCTTTTGGGATAAGAACAAGAATGCTACTAGTGATGGTGTTGTTGACGCAAATGTGGTTCTAATTTCTCCCAGGGAAACATATAATCAACCATCAAACACGCAACTACCAAACAATCATCCAACGAGGAATACTGCAAACACTCAACATAGACCACAAAGAGCACATAGTGCTCCTAAGCAACAATTCACTCCCTTATGAGAACCTATGGAGGCTGTGTTAAAAAAGTTGATACATTCTAACCTTATCACACTCCTAAATTTCTCAAACTATCAAGCACCACAAGTCAAACCTCCTAGCTATATATAGAAGATCATTTTTCTGAATTTCATTGATACAAAGGTCATAACACAAAAAAATGTTTTAGACTAAAACATCTAATACAAGATCTTATTGAACAAGGAGACATTGATGTCAATCAAAAATCTCGCAATGAAAATTTTAAAATATACACAAACCCTATGCCTGCTCATGGAAAATAAAAAGATTCAAGAAAGGCATCAACTTTAAAAAATGTAAACCATACCCATGATACTACAGTGGGACACATTCGTGTTATTCATTCATCACAACATGGGGAATTAGACACATATCAAGATACTATTTAAAAACAAAGTCCAAACCAATCAAATGTGTCTAGAAATATTTCATACCGCAATGACATTAAATATGTATCAGATTGTGATATCTATCCCAGGGTATGTGCAGGATCATCATGGAAAAAATAGGCCCTTAAGTGGCAATAAAATTTAGAAAAATCAGAGTTACGCAACTTGATGTAAAAATTTGAATAAGTTATCTATATTATTTCAAAAATATGTAAGAATAGAATCTGTAGAAAATTGAATTTAGTTTCTAAACTACTAGGTTTATTTAAAAAATGAAAAAATCTATTTGGTGAAAATTTGAAATTTCAATGTTGTAGTACTTAAATTTCAAGGAAAAAAAAGAAGTAGGTGTTTGTCTAACCACCCTAACCACAATAAAATGATAATATTTTCTTATAATATTTTATATATAAGTAGAGGACTCATGTCTCGATGTGATGCATATTTTTTTATAATTTTTTCATAGTAAATAATTAATTATGATTTTTTTATTACAACTTTTAAATAATATAAAAACTCGTATGTCTGACCACCATAACTTGGTCAAAACTTCATGAAAATCAATTTTTTTTTAATCCTATAGTATGTGAAGCATAGAATGTGACGCATGTTTCAGATTCAAAAAATGTGATACCGTTTGAAAGCTATAGATGTTTTTCAATCAGCCTATCAATCAGGACTTTAGTCGTAATTCAAATAGAAAATGAATAATAATTATTTATTAAATTCAAAGTAAAGCATAATTTATATTGGTGGAAAGGTGAGAATCTCCTTTAAAAACCCTTTTCATTTCATCAATTTTGGCCCATCATGATCCTGCACATACCCCCCACATATGACTCAATGATTGGGCATATTGAAGAAGTTCCAAATGACCAAGAAATATCCTTTATTGAACCCATACCTATAAAATTTTATGAAGAGTCTTTTATCGATGATGTATTACCTGTTGGAAAAACAAGGATAAACAACTGAGAGGGGGGGTGAATCAGTTGTTTCCAAAATCAAAGTTATTCTGCATTAATCAACCTTAAATCTCGGATCTGATAATTAACAATGCAAGCATAAATCAATAACACATGAAAGATATATGAACACCAGGATTTTATACGTGGAAACCCTATTAGGGGAAAAACCATGATGAATGTTAGTCCACAAGATTATACCCTATTAGAAGTACAATGAAGAATAAATGAGGAATGCACTTCCATTCAGGCACATTGCCTAGAGCACACTTCTTAGAGGAAGGCTCACTTCCTTACATACAATAATCAGATTAAATCCATTTGATGAAGTTGAACTGAGAGAATAGCTTCTACAAAAGCCTTATTATAGTTCTAGTTAGGCATACAAAAACTTCTACACACTCTTCCACACTCTGCTCAAACTTCTTCGCACTTTTCTCTTCTCTTGAATGATTTGACCTTTATTCACACATTTAAATCACTTGTACACACTGATAATTTCCTCTAAATGAGGAAAACAAGCACTTATATATATCTGCTACATGGATTTACATCCACTATTCATTCGGCCTCAAATAAAGAATAAATTACAACTGTCAGCCTCAAAACATGAATAAATTTTAATGCACACCAACACAAGTTAGTCAAAACATAGTGAGGACCCAAAAAATACATTAGAACACACCATACAATAAAATATTAATCTTCATGGATTCACAACATGCTACCACCATCATGTCGGCCAAGAACATGAAAACTCGAGCACACATTAGAAAAATATCTGATCATGAACACTTCGATCAATGCGAACGTACAACAAGGATAGAGTGCAATCTAGACTCATCCATGAACATCAAAGATACATGTAAAACAAATGAAATCACAATAATCTCATCCTCTTCATCCAAGAACACCATCTATAGAAACTGAATAACTCTAGGAACACAAATCTTCATAACTTCCACAAATCTTGATGTGAACCTCTAAAATTTTTGGAAAACATACTAGAAAGCTTCAACAACTAACCCTTTGAAGTGCACCTTTAGATCTTCAACGTACATAAATTTCCAACATTCTGACCTTCTCAGCTTCATTGGCTGCCTACAATATATTTATTATAATTTTCTCAATATCCTTGACATATACAACCTTAAGCATCATCAATGCTAATAGTTTTGACATTAATGGAAACCAAATATCAACAATGCAACCACAACATCCAATAATCTCCCCCTTTGGCATTGATGGAAACACATGATGTGAAAAATAATGCCACCAACCCAACTAGCTCTTCTCCAACAATCTCCCCCTAAGATTGTGCACTCTTTTCCTATTTCCTTCTTCTCCCATGCTTTTCACATTTCTCTTCTCTCCCCCTTTGAAATCAATGGAAAAGGTACACATGCTCTGATCATATATTTGGATCATTTAACTACTCCCCCTGAGTAGCAACCATCACAACATCAATCTAGAATAAGATATGGCTATGAATTCATAGCCTGATACAAAGATTTGCATCTTAGTTTTGATCAGGAGGGGAAATCACCCCTAACTTGTCTCTAAGATACTCAAAAGTATCCTTAGGAAATGACTTAGTAAAGATGTTTGCAATTTGATCCTTGGTAGGTATATACTCTAGTATAACTTCTTTGTCACTTACTTTATCTCTCAAGAAGTGATATTTGATGGATATATGCTTTGTATTTGAATACAACACTGGATTCTTGGAAATATTAATGGCACTTGAATTGTCATAGAATATGGCAATGGGTTCTTCATACTTAATTCTGACATCTCTCAACATTTTCTTCATCCACAATACTTGGGTAGAACTATTTGCAGCAGCAATATATTTTTCCTCGGCAGTGGACAATGAAACAAAATTCTTCTTTTTTCTTAGACAAGATACCAATTTCTTCCCGAAGAAGAATGCACCGCCACTAGTACTCTTCCTGTCATCCACATCTCTTGCCCAATCAACATCAGTGAAAGCACTTAGGATAAGATCATCATCCCTAGGATACCAAATACCAAGATCAATTGTCCCTTTTAGGTATTTAAAAATTCTTTTCACAGTAGTCACATGAGACTCTTTAGGATCAAATTGAAATCTAGCAACCATGCATACAACATTCATTATATCTGGCCTAGTCTGACTCAAATAGAGTAATCCACCAATCATTGACCTATATCTTGTCTGATTTTCTTTAGGAGAATCATCAATGTGTGTAAGTTTGCATCCGGTTATCACAGGTGTACCAACTGGCTTTGAATCTTCCATGCCAAACTTTTTCAGTAGCTCTTTCACATACTTAGACTGAGATATGAAAATTCCATCATCTAACTGAGTGATTTGCAGTCCTAAAAAGAATTTGAACTCTCCTATCATTGAAATTTCAAACTCACTTTTCATTTCATTAGAAAACTTCATACACAAATCATCATCACCTTCAAAAATAATGTCATCAACAAAGACTTCAATGATCAATTCTTTATTCTAATCCAACTTGAAATATAGATTGTTGTCAATAGTACCTTTATTGAATCCAAGATTCAATACGTATCTATCCAATCTAGCATACCAAGATCTAGGATCTTGCTTAAGTCCATATAGATCTTTCTTCAATCGACACAACAAGTCCTTTTCATCAGTCAATTGAAATCCATCTGGTTGTTCAACATAGACTTCTTCTTCTAGCTCACCATTTAGAAATATTGACTTTACATCCATGTGATAGAATTTATAATTCTTGAAAGTAGCATAAGCAATAAATAATCTTACAGCTTCTCTCCAGTAGAAATGAGTAACATTTTTTTCCAACATCATGGTTCTAGCAGTTTTTAGAATGGTTATGTTCTTTCTTTCAACAACTCCATTTTGTTGAGGGGTTCGGGGAGCAAATAACTGTCTTTGGATTCGATGCTCTTCATAGAAATAATTGAACTCCCGGGAAGTGAATTCACCACCTCTGTTTGACCTTAGACACTTGATCTTTTGACCTATCTCATTCTCTGCCATAGCTTTGAAACTTTTTAACTTTTCTAATGCTTCATGTTTTTCTCTTAAGAAAGCAACCCATATCATTCTAGAATAATCATCAATGAGTAACATAAAATACCTTTCACCTTGTAGAATTTTGATTCTGGATGAACCACATAGATCAGTATGTATCAAATCTAGTACTCCATTAGAGCTATATTGTTTGCTCCAAAAATAATTTCTTGTCTTCTTCCCCATTTGACATTCCTTGCACATAGTGTTAGTAGGCTTTACTAACTTAGAAAGATCTTTGACTGCTTGAGTAGTGCTTATATTGACAATGTTATCAAAGTTCACATGTCACAACCTTTTATGCCATAACCAACTTACATCAATTTGAGAAATTAATAAAATTTCACTAGCAACACTCAAATGAAAGATATTACCTTTTGTCTTTGTACCTGAAGAAATCATATTTCCAGAGCTTCCCCTTATTCTGCACTTACCATCGTTGAATTGTAGATTGTAACCCTTGTCTACCATTTGTCCAACACTTAACAAGTTATGCTTTAAGCCTTCTACATAAAGAACATCATCAGTATTGTGCTTACCACCAAAAGAAATAGTTCCTTCACCACAAATCACACCAGGAGTGTTGTCTCCAAATATTACACCACCACCATCATAGTCTTCCAAGCTTACAAACTTTCTTTTGTCACCAGTCATATGATGTGAGCATCTGCTGTCAATTACCCACTCATCCTTTTCTTCAGATTTTGCTGCAAGATCTTTCTCAACATTCACATTACTAGTAGATTCAGTAGACACTTGATCATTTTCTTTTATAGAAATAAATACCCATTCATCTTCATTTCTAGTTTCTTTATCAGATTCTTCATCAGTTACACCTTCTTTAGCATAATAGCATTTCCTTTGAAATCTAGTCTTCTCAGGTTTGTACTTTGAAACTCTTTCAGGACATCTAGATGTAAAATGACCTATTTTAATGCAAGAAAAACATTTAATAGGTAGCTTTCCTTTGTACTTACCATGACCTCTGGCTTCTCTTTTCGCAATCAATGCTTCCAGTTCTTCTAATTATTTTTCTTCATCTTCAATGTTTTTCATTTCATCTTCATATTTGAATGTCCTTTCGGAGCTCTCACCTAGATTGTATCTCTGTTGGATTTTTCTGGATACTGTAGCTTTGAATGCAGACTCAGTCTTAGGCGTAAATTCACCAAATTCACTCAACTCAAAGGAATAAATTTTTCCAATTAGCTTGTCTCTTGGAATATTTTTTACTATCTTGAGTTCATCAATAACATCAGCTCTTTTTTTGTAGGAGGGAGGCACATATCTAAGTATCTTAGCCACAATTTCTTCTTCATCCAAGGTTCCACTAGCGCATCTAATGCTCATCGCCAGTTCATTTATCTTTTGAGAAAAAGAGAGGATGTTCTCATCCTCACTCATCTTCGTGTCTTCCCACTTGCATTTTAAACTTTGTATCTTAGCACTTTTCACTAGTGCATCTCCTCCATACAATGTTTCCAACTTTTTCTAGATCTGATATGCAGTCTTCAATCCTAACATATTTGTCATCTCTGAATATGTCAAAGAACTCAACAAAGCTTCAATAGCCTTGGTATTAAATTTTGCTTGCTTGATCTCATCTTTAGAGGATAGACCATTCTGAGGAATAGTATATGCATTTTGTGTGATCATCCAGAAAGGTTCTCCAATGCACTTCAAATGACACTCCATCCTGACTTTCCATAAAGATTAGTTACTACCATCGAATCTAGGACTATCCTTCTTGTATGATTACATCTTGGATCGCCTCAAGCTATTAGGATTCTTCAAAGGAACTAGCTATGATACCAATTGCTAGCAAAAAAAGGATAGACAACTGAGAGGGGGGGTGACTCAGTTGTTTCCAAAATCAAACTTATTCAACATTAATCAACCTTAAATCTTGGATGTAATAATTAACTGTGCAAGCATAAATCAATAACACATCAGAGACATATGAACACCAAGATTTTATATGTGGAAACCCTGTTAGGGGAAAAACCACGGTGGATGTTAGTCCACAAGATTATACCCTATTAGAAGTATAATGAAGAATAAAAGAGGAATGCACTTGCATTCAGGCACACTGCCTAAAGAACACTTCTCAGAGGAAGGCTCATTGCCTTACATACAATAATCAGATTAAATCCATCTGATGAAGTTGAACTAAGAGAATAGATTCTACAAATGCCTGATTACATATTTGTTTAGGCACACAAAAACTTCTACACACTCTTCCACACTCTACTCAAACTTCTTCACACTCTGCTATGCTCTTGAATGATTTGACCTTTATTCACATATTTACATCACTTTTACACACTGAGAATTTCCTCTAAATGAGGAAACCAATCACCTATATATATATATATAGATCTGCCACACGGATTTACATCCACTATTCACTCGACCTCAAATAAAGAATAAATTACAAATGTCGGCCTCAAAACATGAATACATTTTAATGCACACCAACACAAGTCAGTCACAACATATTGAGGACCCAAAAAAACACCTTAGAACATTCCAGACAATAAAAGATTAATCTTTATGGATTTGCAACATGCTACCACCATCATGTCGGCCAAGAACATAAAAAATCGAGCACACATCTGAAAAATCTTTGATCACAAATGCTTCAATCAATGTGAATGTACAAAAAGGATAGAGTACAATCTAGAATCATCCATGAACATCACAGATACATGTGCAACAACTGAAATCACCATAATTTCATCCTATTCATCCAAGAACACCATCTATAGAAACTGAATAACTATACGAACATAGATCTTCATAACTTCCACAAATCTTGATGAAAACCTCTAAAAATTTTGGACAACATACTAGAAAGCTTCAAAAACAAACCCTTTGAAGCGCACCTTCAGATCTTCAATGTATAGAACTTTCCAACATTCTGACCTTCTCAGCTTCACTTGTTGGCTACAATATATTTATTACAATCTTCTCAATATCCTTGACATATACAACCTTAAGCACCATCAATGCTAATAGTCTTGACATCAATGAAAACCACATATCAGCAATGCAACCACAACATCCAACATTACGCACCCAAGAATCATGTCAAGAGGAGGCACTTGAGGATAACGAAAGTTGCTCCAAATTGAGTTGAGATCAAGAACCCCTATCTCCAAAGTTTCATCAAGAGTTGAGGGACATCTTCCAAACCATTTTAAACTCCAAATATATCCTCAATATCACCCCTATAATTTTTATTTTTTATGGACATAGAGATGATATTCATCCAAAACAAGAGTCTCCCACTCTTGGAATTCCTACACAAGAGAAAGAAATGGTAGGGATTCAAGATTCTTATAGTAATTGTTCATCATCAACATCTTTAGAATCAACACCTACATATTTTGCAGTGGTATCAATAGAAAAATATACATCATAGAATCAAAACAAACAACTAATATTCCTAAATAGTAAGAACCCATAGAAATATCATGTGATCATGACAAGTCATATTCAGTAGCTATGGATCAGAGGATACATTATCAACATAGACGATTAGGTATTTTCAATACCTTTAGAACATTAGGTGAAATATTATCTAATGTAAATATCAACATAAGGGGCTTGAAGGGTCCTTATGATGAAAATACCTTTTACACTACAACTATTTGTATCATGAATCATCATCCACCCATCATCTCATACACAAATTGGAACCAACATAAAAGGAAAGATTCCTATCAAAGCAAGGAGAAGATCATCAAAGAAAATGTAGTAAAGAAGAAAGGACACATCAAGTATAGATGGATACCAAAGAAAAATAAAGAAAATCTTCCCAATAATACTCCATCAGTCAAAGAAACAAAGTCTAAAAGGGAGATCTATCCATTAAAAGTTTCCTCAAATATAAAAGTAGGATTCTCAAGCAAGGAACGAGGTATATCTAGTGGTTAGTCCTAATTCCATGAAACCTTTGTTCCCACCCATCATTTCTTAGCTCCCCAAGTTTGGAGATTCAAAGGTTCCCATTGACCAATCCATCTCATATTCCTTTATGCATGACACCGTACACTCCATTCATGATATCAAATTCTCGCATCAACTATGTGTTGGTAGCTGCTCTTCATCATAAGAATTTCAAAGGCACTCTATCATGATGTGTGCACATAGAAAAAGGTTAATTATGGTACCAACAAGGTAGATTAGAGTTCTCTGAAGTTGCATTAGAGTGCTTGTATCTTAGAAAAGAAGCTTCTTCAAGTAGGATATCGTTAGCATGTTATGATAGTAACCTATACATTAGTACCACTAGGTGGTTCAACATGAGCGTAAAGTTTTTAGAAAATTAGAAAAAAATCAAAAAATCAAGAAAATAGAAAAAGATAAAAAAAATTATCCTTCAATGAAAACCACTTTGGTGGTGCTTTGGGCAAGTGCTATGATGAAAACCTAGAAAATAGGCATCATGAGTAGAATCGAGAATCTATATGATCCTTCCCAGACATAAGTATCTAATCCTTGTCATAATCAATCCAATGTTCCTCCATCCATCCAATTCATCTTTATCCAGATATTTCAGTTTATCTTGATCTTGGCAAGGATTTGACATATACTTCAAATTTACCTGTGGAAAGATTTTGATAGGCTCTTTACCATTTTGTGTCATGAAGTCTAGTAGCCCATGTCTAGCATGATAAAAATCTATTGAACTCTTTGCATGTACATTACCTATATGGGTTTGCCCATTGCACTACGAAACATTGCTAGACACTAGGGGTAGGTATTGGGCTTTTTTTTTAATAAATCTTGATTCATACATATTATATCTCACAACATGACATCGACATCATGATCTAAGTATCATTTATCTAAAAATCATCAAAATTCCCAAAACATTTGAAAACCTCATTAAAATCAAAAAACATTTGCAAAATCCAAAAAATCTAAAAACATAAAAATCTTGTATATCCAAAATCCAAAAAAATTCAAAATTTTGTAAAGTCAAAATCCAAAACATCCAAAACACATCAAAATCCCTAAACAGGTCAAAATATCAAAAAAATAAAAATCATTACCTTGTCGAACTACATTATCTCTGAGCTTGAATGTAGGCAAGGCCATCACTAATGTGTCCTCAAGACACTTTAGGTTAGGAGTTCATCATAATAAACTGACAATCCATCAAATATTCATATCTCATCAATAAATGGTTAGTAGTCAAAGTCAATAAAACTATGTGGTATTTGTGTGTATAACGTAGGCAAGGCTAATCTTTGATAAGCCCCTGAGGCCCTAGGTCAGTCCCTCTTAGGTGTTGGTCAAAACTTAGAAAACAAAAAAAACATTTGAAAATGTGAAAACACAAAAACATTGATTTTTTCTGGAAAATCGTAAAAAGCCTCAAATACTTGAAAACATAAACATTCACATAAACATTCAAAAATATGAAAAACAACCTCAAAACATTGCAAAATACCAAAAAAATTGAAATATTCCAAAAAGAAAATCCAAAGCCACCTATCCCATTTCTCTTTCACCCGCAATAAACTTCCATCCATAATAAATTGATTGCAACACTCACCCTTTGGTAACACAAACAGAAAACAAGTACAATAATCAGCAAAAGTAGAACCTAAATACAACGCAAAAATCGAAATCTTGATCATCATCAAACATGTCAATAAAACCTTATATCAATAGCCTTTCAAAAAACCTATCAACTTGCCACCATCCACTAAAATTTCCTAGGATGCATCATTCCTACATTGGGAATCATATTTGGTGATCACTTTGGATACTTATCCTAAACAAAACACATTACTTAGGCAAGAGATATAGATAATATTGATCGTTTGTTCATTTTGATCTTGTCTTATGATTTATCTTTTTGACCCATTATGAGGACCTCTCGATGATGTCTAAGTGATTTAGAGAGAAAGGAATGGGGCATCAATCATTATCTTTTTCTTTCTATGCTTGTGGGATGTTCTTGTGAAATAACGTTGGCAAATACTTGCTTTGTTGTGTGTGGGGAGGTTGTCTTGAATAGATTGTTGAATATTACATATGCTTTGGTTCAAAATGTTCTAAACTTATGAACTACATTCCAACAAGTTTTTTGTATGTCAAAGTGTGAAAAAGGATTATCCTATTTTTTGTAGAGTTAAAGTCCATCACACCAGATACAACACCATCCTAGTTATCAATACCTTGATGCATCGTGTCTATGTGTTATATCAAAATAAAAAAGATGAAGTATCCCAATCCCTGAAATGAGCATATCATCCTCCTCATAACCATATCTAATAGTCGCAAATGATCATAGGCTTGTTGGACTTCTATATCAATCTCGAAATCAATGGTCAACCAATTCTTCTTATTCTTCTATCTTTACTAATTTTTTTATCCAAGTATCAAATCCATGTGATATATATCAAAATGTACATGAGGCTATCCACGGTCATGATTTTCTACTCATCATCAAATTTGTCTACATCAAACATCTGAGCTTTCTCATCCTCTTTGAGCTAAACCAATGTTCAAATATTGTCGTGATATCTACCCGAAAATTTAAATTTTTTTTGCCCAATCTCTCGAGGGGGAAGGGTACTATCTTAATTCCTTCCACCAAGGCAATAGTGGGGCATAAAAAAAATCAAGAGCTTTTAAATTTTTGATCTGAGTAACACCATTAATTTGAAAAGCGTCAATTCTTTGAAACAATGCAACGAGAACCTTTTTTCAAAGAGGGGGAAAATGTAGACACTTAAAATTGTCTTGAATGATATTACACACTTGAATCTGCTTACGAACATTGTTTCATCCTAAAATTCATGTTATTTTTCAACTGTTTAATTAAATAAGCTTAGTTATTTAATTAAATACATCATTTTCATCTATTAATCTAATTAATTTTATTAGGTTAATCCCCCCTTTCACATTAACATTTCATCTTGTTTAATTGGATAATGAAAATTATTGAAATCAAATCCCCTTTTGTCCTCTCATTTAATTGAATAATCTAAATCATTTAATTAAGTGTCACTCAACCCATTTTCATTAAATAAATAAATTATTTAGGGTATGTGCAGGATCATCATGTAAAAAATAGGCCCTTAAGTGTTGATGAAAATTCAAAAAATCAGAGTTAGGCAACTTGACGTAAAAAATTTAATAAGTTATCTATATTATTTAAAAAATTTGTAAAAATAGAATCTATATAAAATTGGATGTAGTTTTTAAACTACTAGGTTTATTTTTAAAAAAAAACTATTTGGTGAAAATTTGAAATTTCAATGCAGTAGTACTTAAATTTCAGGGAAAAATAAGAAGTAAGTGTTTGTTTGACCACCCTAATCACAATAAAATGATAATTATTTTTTATACTATTTTAGATATAAGTAGAGGACTCATGTCCCAATGTGATGTATATTTTTTTGTAATTTTTTTCCAAGTAAATAATTAATTATGAATTTTCTATTACAACTTTTAGAAAATATAAAAACTCTTATGTATGACCACCTTAACTTGGTCAAAACTTCATGAAATTCATTTTTTTTTAAATCTTAGATAGTATTCAAAGCATAAAATGTGATGCATGTTTTAGATTCAAAAAATGTGATACCGTTTGAAAGCTATAGATGTTTTTCAATTAACCTATCAATAAGGACTTTAGTTGTAATTCAAATAGAAAATGAATAATAATAATTTATATTGGTGGAAAGCTAAGAATCTCATTTAAAAACCCTTTTCGTTTCATCAATTTTGGGTAAAAAAAATCATCAGCCACATGGGCCATCATATTACTTACATATCGCCACTTTTTGGCCCATCATGATCCTGCACATACCCTTTAATGATAATCCTAAATTCACTCAACTTGCACAATAAAAAGATCATTTTAATTAACGAATTACTAATTTTCCCTCACCCATCCATTTGCATGGAAATATTCCCTTGGAATATTCTCCCATTTTGAACTCCAAAAAGGGAATATTATTTCCTAACAAACTTTCTAACAACTTTGAAAGTGTGTTTGTTTGAATCATTGTGAGCCATTGATTGACTCTTAGATTCATGTGATCTTGCATTCGCATTCATTGATGAGAATCCTTGATCCATGTCTTCACCCTTGATTGCATCTTGACCATTGATTGATCAATTTGATCTTGACCCTTGATTCACCATTTTCTCCTATAAATACCTCACATTTTCGAGAGAAATGGATCCACTTTCATCAAAAAAATGTTATGCTGCAAATTTGAATACTATCTTTATTCATCCTTGCATCCATTATTAAGTGTTTTCGTCCATCCTTAGATAGTTTCATCCATTTTAGCTTAATCTTTCATCAATGGAGTTTGATTAGATGCTCATTTTATCCAAGGGATTCACAAAGGGTTGTCATTCCATATCAATATGACACCAATCCCCCAATGGGATGAGGTTTGGAGTTTTATATTGGGTTTATTTTATGCTTTCATGGTTTATTTCATGATTAGTTTAATGGTTTCTTGTTTTGAAGCTTTCAAACATTTCATTGGTATTGTAGCTTAGGTAGTTAAATATTGCTTAAAATTGTATGGATCTAGTGTATTTAGCTATTACTATGATTACAATCGTAGTCCTAGTTTGGAAGTGAGCCCTTTTGTATCATTTTTCTATTACTTATATTGTGAGCTAATCCTCACCATGATTTTCCTCTTATTAGGTTTTCCATGTAAATCTGGTGTTCTCTTGTGTATGGTGTTGTGATTTTAGTTTTTGTTATCTTCATTTCATGTTTAATCATACTATTAGAATAAGGGTTTAATGAATGCTTGTGGATCTAATTATTGTTGAGGGTTTTGAATGTTTAAATTGATACAACTGATTCACCCCCCCTCTTAGTTGTCTTGTTCATTTTAACAATTGGTCTTAGAGCAAGGTTCCTTGGAGAAGAGCTTAACCACCTGAGGTAAATTTGGGATGGTGAACAAGGTTGCTTTGGATTGTCCTAGGTTTGATGGCACAAATTATGCATTCTTGAAGATAAATATGAAAGCATATCTGTTAACTCAGGGATATGAGATTGGGAAGGCTTATTAGACTACATATACTCCACCTTCAAATGGTTTGAATACAAGTTCATAAATCAAGGTGCATGAGATCAATGCTAAGGCAAGATTTATTATTGTTAACAATCTTTCAAATAATGCATTAGTAAAAGTTAAGATTTTGAATATTGCTAAAGAAGTTTTGGATAAGCTAGAAATCATTTATAAAGGAGATCGGACGAAGTTCAAATAAGGAAAGTTACAGAACTTGAAGGCACAATTTGAAATAATGCAAATGTTCGAGGAAGAAACAATTAAAGGATACATATAGAGAGTTGATGAGTTGGCAAGTGCTATGAGAGACCTTGGTGCAACATTTAAAGAATCTAAAGTAGTGAAGAAATTTATTAGATCACTTCCGGATTGTTACACTGAAAAGGTATCTGCTATTGACGAAACTGAATATTTTGAAAATTATTCTAGAGACCAGCTGATTAGTACTCTAACTGCATTTGAAATGAGAAAACTAAAGCTACAAAGGTAGAGACTGCTTTCAAGGCTGGTAAATCAAAAAAGGTTGAAGATCTAGATGGATAAGATCTTGATGATTTGGAATCTAACTTCATGAGGAAGATGAAAAAGGGCACTGCTAAGCACAAAGGTAAATTACCCTTCAAATATTTTAGCTATGGTGGTATAGGTCATTATTCTTCTAGATTTCTTAAAGGAGCTATAAACAATATGAATAAGGAAAACAAAGGAAAAATGATTAAGAAAGCTTACTATGTGAGAGAAGATGCTCTAATTTTTGATGATGAATTTTATTATGGAGATTTTGATGATAATGAATGTTTTGTTTCTGCTATAAAAGAAGAAACTGGTTCTACTAACCTTGAAATTTGTGTGAAGGAAAGTGTTCTAGAGATGAACGATAAGGTTGAAGGTACTTTGATATCTTCTTTTCATGTCAAAGAGGATAAGAATTATTGGGTTGTTGACAATGGTTGCTCTAATCACATGACCGAAGCCAAAAGTAAGTTTGTTAAACTTGAAAATTATGATGGAGGATTAGTTAAATTTGGAGAATAGGTTCAATTAGTTTTGATGGCAAGCATAACACTGAAAATGTCTACTATGTTAAGGGTTTAAGGCATAACCTTTTGAGTGTTGGAAAAATGTGTAGCAAGGGATATAATCTTGTGTTTAAGGATGAAACATGTGAGATCCAGAAAGGGTCCAAAACTATGTTTGTTGTTGGTAATAGAATAGATGGAAACATCTATTAGCTTAAGGGTGTTGATGGTCATTTCTTCATGCACCAGATTAATGATAGTTGGTTATGGCACTGAAGGATGTGTCACATGAATTTTGATAATTTGGAAAGAATTATTTCAATTCATCCAGTGAGAGATCTACCTAGAATCATAAAGCCTATCAATGTTGTTTGTGAGAGTTGTCAATTTAGAAAAAAAAAAAAGGAGTAGCTTTAAAAGAAAGGAACAATTTGCTATCAGACTATTGGAATTGGTGCACATAGATATTTGTGGTCCTAAAAGGGTGAGAAGTCTACAAGGTGATAGGTACTTTATGATTTTGATTGATGATTATTCTAGAATGACATGGGTTACTTTTCCTAGAGAGTGTTGACACCTAAAATTTCTAGGCGAACAACCTAATGGGAAACTTAGTAAATGGGGGACCAATTGTGCTAAACTGAGTAACCTCTAAGTTTTCAAGAAGTTGTCTCTTCCTGTAATTGGGGTTTAGAATGGGAAAAGGGAGAAGATATAAAAAATAAAGTCTAATCTAAGGTGATGTGCCAAGATTTAGTATTTTAGGCATGGGAACCTTCCTTTCAGATAAGGTTTGAGGGTCTGTAAAACAATCTGAATGTCCAAGAATTAAAAAAAATAGAGATGAAATCTTAAGCAGTTAATCAAATGACATAGTATAACTTCCAGACACATTTACTCAACAAGAAGAGTCCAAGACATGATCCCAAACAACAAATTTCTATTGAAGTTATAAAAGTTGTAAATAAACTACTTAATACAAGTAGCACAATATAATGTCTTATATCAACTAAGAAACATAGAGGCCAAACAATTGGCACAGTCTGCAAGTCTCAATACAATAATCATAAAACACTATAAAGGCTTAGAGATTTTCAGTCTCTTTTATGTAATTTCCAACTATATCTCAGAGAGAAAGAGCAGTATATATATATCGACCACCTCCATTGAGCTAGTAACTAAAAAAGTTCCCAAATACGAGTAATGATATCCATCGCCATGATTTCCCAAAATCATTGCAATAGAAAGATTCGATTCATCTCACATAGTCACCTTCAAACAAGATTTACTCCCCAACAAATGATGGTTGTGGTCCTAGGGAAAAAGTAGTGAAACTCTCTGAGCAACACATGTCACTCACCCATAGAGATGGTTAGGACATGTGGTTACAAGATGGAGCTTATCACTCGTTCATTCCAACCTTTTGATTAAAATCTCCGTAGAGCTGACATGTGGAGAGGTCTGCATTCGAACATTGGTTGTGGGGATCTCCAAAAATTTACCCATGAAATGATGTGATGTGGCATGCGGGTGATGCTATGAGGAAAAATAAAGTAGAGAGAACTCCTAAAGTGTGTGCTTCTGACACATGGCGAAGAGATGGAGCTCGAAAGAGAAGCAAGGGAAGAATCCCCTTAAATGAGTGTGTGGTGGGTACGTGGAGAAAGCCCGCAAGGATGATGAAAAAGGGGTCGGTGATGCTTTAAACATACAAGGCATGGGCTAGGGCCTATGAAAAAATATCAATATCAATTCGAAGGGAGATTTAAATATTTTTCAATCCACAACTTTTGGCGACTACTAGAGGCATTTCGCCTACGAAAAGGGAACCCAAAATTTTTGCTTCGTAAACTAGAGCCTTATCTATTGGGCAACAAAGTTAGAGCTTTGAGAGTGTGGTCTATAGAGGCAACCATTCAGCCATAGAAGGAATTGATGTTGCGCACGAATTTTTTTGTGCCTCGTGCAGATCGATAACTTATTTTAAGGGTAGCTCCATTGAGATCCCCATCCCGAACTCGAGTTGAGAAAGGAGACGCGCGATCTGACAGGTGGCACCTTCAATTTCTACTGCCATGGGAGGTTGATTGAAATCTTGAAAGGCAGTAATCTTTTGCTACTTATCCTCGATCCTTGCTACAATGTGTTCCATTGTGGCCACTGAATCATTTGAAAGAAAAGGTGAGGGCAAGCCCATTTGAGTCAAATGGGAAAATTGCATCTGTATTTTGTTCATAGTCTGACTTAGTGTTGTCTAGCAATTACTATCCTGGGTGATGGCTACATGACAATAGATGAATTCCCTCACTTTCTTGGAAGCTAACTTTCGATCTTCAATCCCCACAAAGACTAATTCTATGTCCTCCACCATTTACAATTTGGCGAGTAAGCTCTCTACCCTGGGCACCTTTTTCGTAATGAACTATGGAACCTGCTCCATCATTCCATGCATCTCCTTACATAAACCTGCGGTGCCAATAATGAATTGGAGTGTTGGTTGAAGATTCAAACAAGACACCTTGACTTTCTCCTAGTAAGAGATATATAGCTATTGGGCCAACAAAAGTAGATCTCACTAAGGAGCAAGCAGTTGGGGAGGATCTTTCAAAAGACCAATCTCTGCTTCCTTCGACTCGACAACTTGCGTTAGCTCCTCAATCCTTTTCCCTATTGCAAAGAGTTGTTCCTACAGAGTTTTCAACTCATCATCCTTGCTTTATAATAAATCTTTAGCCTGGCCTTGAGTTGTGGAATTTTTTTCCAGAGAGAGCTTTAGCTCCCAAAATTCCTTTTCAAACTGAGCTTGCTTGCCCTGGAGCTCCATATCTTTTTATTGTATTTCTCGCTCCATTTGAATCAACAAGCCCTGGAGCTCCTAGTTTTTCCATTGTAGTTCAATAACCAGGTTGGGATACTAGGATTGGAACTTTGTGAGCTCCTCCTAAAGTTTGTCCTTTTCTGCCACCACCTATTTGGATAGGCGTGCAATTTCGGCATCCCTTGCCTTCTCCTTTTTCTATAGGACTTCCATCCTTTCCTTTATGTTCTTGAGCTCCTCCTCCCGCTTCTTTAGTTGGTGACTATACTTCAAAAATCTGGTAGTCACCACCCACTGAGTCTCCTCCATCATCTCAACCTTATTAGACTGCGATCGAGCTATGTGTAGATCAATCTCCATAGCATAGATGGTATAATCCTTGGGTTGCATCTCCCGCTATGGTTTGATGGCATTCAAATTCATGGTTGCACATTGGAATGACCCTTGTACTTTGATAAATAGGGTCTACATTTGTGGCTTGGCTAGCTTTGTTGCATCTTTCTCTTTTCTTTTCTAGGCTCTAATAACTTGTGTTGCCTTGATTAACGAATTTTTTTGGCGAGCTAATCAATTCGACAGTGAAGGGTGCACCAAGAGGAAGAGCGAAAGGGAAGGAAATCATTGTAGTCTTAGAGGATGTTTTCTTTGGTAGAGACCATCAATGGGGAGAATAGGGGAATGCTATGCTAGGGTCCAGCTTGCGAAGTGGCAGGAGGACTCCTAGAAAGTGGCGGTAGAGGAGATGTAGAGGATGGCATATGTTGTTTGGTTTGAATGGGAGCCAATGCAATGGGAGCAAAAGGATTTGAAATAGCGGTTTGAGATTGGGCTCCAACAAATGGTGGAATAGACCGTGGGGGAGTAAAAGATATCCATCTGACTTAGGAGAATTGGGAGAAACCTCCTGCAGGGGTAGAAGCAGCAAAATAAAGGCTAGCAATCGAGGTGATGGGAGATGCAAAGGTTGCAAGGAAAGAAAAAGACTACGAAGAGAGAAGAGAAGGAGAGAAAGATACCTGAGTTGCTACAGAGATTGATCCTTGGCTCATTGCAAGTACTTGTGATCTTTCCCCAAGAGCTTCATCCATGCATGGTCTCTTCGTGTGTGGAGAATCATCCACCCCTATGACCTCCTAAGTTTGTTGGGTTATCCTAGGTTTATTCACGACCCATGTATGTTGTAGAAAAGTCCTTCAATGAGATGCAACCAGTTGTGTGCTTAGTGGATCTTTGTCGGGCTAATTCGTTGCCTTTCAAGTTCTCTGAATTGGGACCTTCCTCACCTCTTTTCCCTTTCTTATTGCAATGTATTTCTTTGGATCTGCTTCCTCATCTCCACTTTCATTGGTATCATCATGTTCTTGGTTCCATAGATCATCGAATTTGTCATCCATGTCTGTCACGTTGAAAGGGTCATCAAGGTTTTGGGTCTCCTGACGATAAATCCAAAACTGTGCAATATTTTCTTCACTCCACTGCCATTGTTTGACCAATTGGTTATGAAGGGTAGTCCAAATTTTATGTTTGTCACTTGGCTTGGTCAAGGGAAAATAGAAGGAGAGCCATGGTGACCTCTTATCGTCAGAGGGAACAAAAGACAGGTCCACAAATAGATCATCCTGGTCTCTTGACTGTGGATTCCGCTAAGCCTCCCAGTAAGGTCGGGAGCTGTGAGTCACTTTAACATTCAAATCCACAAAGTCATTATTGGGATTATAATTCCATTTTTCACAGATTATTACTAGCCCCAGAGGAGCTAGCTTTGCCTCTAGCAAAATATGTGTCTACTTCTTTAACATTATCAGTGGGCCAAAGTTCAAAGGACATCTGAAAAAACCTTTTTGCTTCTTTCCTACACAAAATTTGGTGTCAATGATCGAAAGTTGCTGAAATACCTCAAGGGCCAAAACCCGGTCTGTGATGCATAGCGGGAGCCGAAATGGCTCCTCGATGAAACCATGCGACCTAACAAATGATAAATCCTCTCTTTGGAACTAATCACAAGGAGTAAAATACTACATCCATGCCATTTGCTCGATGAAAAAATGATAACCCTCACCCTCCTTACTAAAATCTCGCAAAATCAGTCAAGAAAAACTCGAAGAATGCATAGTAATCATGAGTTATGGAAAGAAGGGGAGTCCATACAGAAACCAACTTTCTTATCCCATTTTCCTCAAACATAACCAAACCCAAACGGTTCCTAAAGAAATTAGGATTCTGGTGCAAGAACATGTGAGCAAGGAGAGAAGAAAGATTGAACCTACGCTACATCTTGTATTCCTTGAATTGGTTCAGCATTTATTGAACAATGACCTCAGAAAATTTGTACCAGAAAAGAGAGTAGTGCCTTCTCAACTAGAAACCCAGGCCCATTTGAAACTCCTTAACGTATTGATGATTGTCCATGCCGAAAACAAAATCCATCATACAAAAGGCTCCCTACAAGTCTGTATTGAAAGTGTTGAGTTCAATCAGAAACTGTGGTGCCCTTGCTACATCCTCCTTGGCCCTTTTTGTTTCCTGATTATAAAAGTCAAGAGCTAATTTTTTGGTCCTCTAGAAGTTTTTCGTGTTTTCTACGATGAACGTCTCCATGCCCTCTATTATGGTGCTCCTTTCGGTAGGAATTCATATCATATTCCTAATTGAATCCACACTAATCATAATCTTAAATTCTCGACCTTCAATTGGTGCCAATATGGGTATGTGCAGAATCATCATGGAAAAAATAGGCCCTTAAGTGGCGATGAAAATTCAGAAAATAAGAGTTAGGAAACTTGACATAAAAAATTGAATAAGTTATCTATATTATTTAAAAAATATGTAAGAATAGAATCAATAGCAAATTGAATGTAGTTTCTAAACTACTAGGTTTTTAAAAAAAATATATATGTTTGGAGAAAATTTGAAATTTCAATGCACTAGTACTTAAATTTCAGGGAAAAAATAAGAAGTAGGTGTCTGTCTGACCACCCTAACCACAATAATTTAATGATAATATTTTTTTATAATATTTTAGATATAAGTAGAGGACTCATGTTCCGATGTGATGCATACTTTTTTGTAATTTTTTCCCAAGTAAATAATTAATTATGATTTTTTTATTACAACTTTTAAAAAAAAAAGAAAAATTGTATATCTGACCACCTTAACTTGGTCAAAACTTCATGAAATTCATTTTTTTTAAATCCTATAGTTTGTGAAGCATAAAATGTGACGCATGTTTCATATTCAAAAAATGTGATATCGTTTGAAAGCTATAGATATTTCTTAATTAGCCTATTAATCTAGACTTTAGTCGTAATTCAAATAGAAAACAAATAATAATTATTTATTAAATTCAAAGTAAAGCATAATTTATATTGGTGGAAAGATGAGAATATCCTTAAAAAACCCTTTTCATTTCATCATTTTTTGGTAAAAAAGGGTCGTTAGCCACATGGGCCATCGTATCACTTACATATCACCACTTTTTGGCCCATCATGATCCTGGACATACCCATATATGGGTTGAAATGTTGAGCGTACACGTGAACTAGTTCTATGCAATAGTGTACCAAGGGGACCATATACTATGGGAGACCATAAAACCATAGCTTGTGAGCCAAATAATCCTAGTTATTAGTCTTTTTCATCCTTTTGCAGACTGCTTCCCTAAGACTCTTACGGTTAGTTTTGAGGATGAGGTCATGAATGTTATCCCATTCTTCCATTATCAGGGTCTTGTCCTTGTGATCATACTTCTTCTCTACGGCCCGAGTGTGAGGCCACCTTGGATTTTAAGGGAATCTTAATGAGGCATAAAAGACAATGTCAAAAACATTGGCCATTGGTGCTGCCAACATGGCATCCATCAAGCTCTGGACCACCTCTCCTTGTGCTTCTGTTTGAGGATTCTAGGCCATTTCAGGACTTTGTGAATTCATCCAATGTTGAAACTTTTTCAAATCAATTAGGTTCTTCCCATCAAATCATGTACTCAGAATCTCTTGCAATGAAATGTGTATCTAAGACTCCTTAGTGCTATTCCTTTGTATGTAACACTTGTCATTATTGACTGGAATTGTAGACAACGGTTGTCTTTCCTGCAATAAATTCTACATGTACCACCAAATATTTTTGTGCATGGAAAATGAATTCCACTTCTCCAAAAAGACAATAATTCATGTTGAAAAATAATCCTCATGCCTTACGGTACCATCCCTTGGGAAATTGAGCCACAAATTGAAGAGATAAAAAAAAAATTCCATGCTTTTGCACTTAATAACTTTGGAAAAAGATGATTAAATAAGGGGCATCATAATTACTCAAAAATATTTGAGTTCATCCTTGGAGACTAAAAAACGTCCATAGCTTGACACTTAGCACTTGACCATGTAAACCATCACCTGCGCCTACCATGAGTTTAAGTTGATTAATTACCTCTTCCTAATTTTCCCACAACAATTCGTACACAACAACTGCAACTTGGTGGGATTTTTGAGATTGCAACCCTGGGGGAATCCTCGAGATTTCTCTTGATTGTCCTCATGTTTATCGCATGCATGTACCCAACTAGGTCTATAAATATACCTAAGGTTATTAGTAGAAATTATACTGGCAATTGGGTTTTCTGATAAAGGCAATGGATACTCCTATTAGGCTCACTACAAATAAGTCACATGTAGCTTTCCTAGGAGAGATATCTAGTCAAAGTTAAAAGTGCATGACCAAGAATAAGCATTCCTTGGCCATAATTGCGATGAAATGGGTTATGGGAAGGGATTGCATAGAGTATGAGGACAAGAACAGAGTAAATACTAACATTTTCTCTCATTTTGTTGCATTCTTGCTTGAAATTCAGACACCGAAGTGGATGATACTAAGACTCGTCAAGGGGATCTTCCCAAAGTGCTACCTCAGAGGCCTTGGCGAAGTCATGAATAATGTGGTGCATGGCCTCATTCTCCTTGGCAAAGCTAGTGATCTCCTCCGACATATTGAACAAGATGCAGTGGTGCCTTGGGTGCCATTCTTGGGCAGGTTTCACCTTATGATGATTGGAGAACATCGTTAAATATTTTCACATGCTTGTGACTTCCTCCTGAGATGCTACAATGTAGTTCTCTTTTATGACGTGGAGTGGTACACCAACTTTAGAAATATGGTGTTCCCACCTCCAATTGTCATTGTTGTCGTGGATGCTCATGTTGTTGTTGTTGCTCCTGATATTGTTGTTGATGCAATTCACAATGTGCCTACTACTATCCATGGTGATTCTACTCCAATTGAAGAATAAATTCATTTCTCTTCCTTTTTCGTATATATTCCTCAGAAGGCGGTTAATACATACACTCAAAAAGTATGGCCAGAGAGCCATTTTTAAATTGTAATACCTCAAAGCATATGAATATAAAGCTCTTTTTTGTTAAATTTTTGTCTCCTTTGCAATCTCTTCTTTCTGTAACATGGGTTTTGTACCAAAGCTCAATCCAAATAAAACATAAAGGAAATATTTACATAGGAAAAATAATTAATGAAGCTAATTGAACAATTTGAGGTGAATTTGATTGACTGGAATTCCCAATGCTTCTTTTTCCATATTTTCCAATTCAAATGTGTTATGTTGCTTGCATTGATTAATACGAAAAGGGCCTCCCCACAAACTATCAAATTTCCCATGTTGGCCAAGCTTTGCGGCTCTCTCATTGAATTTTAGCACTAAGTATCCTCACTTAAGATTGCGGTCAGAGGTGTTTTTGTCGAACCACTTCTTAACTACCTGTTGGTGATTGTTCATGGTCATCAAAGCTTTTCCTTTTTTCTTTGGCACCTCCAACAACTCGGCTAACTTGACCTCCATGGCTCCATTTTGTTCCACCTCCAGAGACTTAAGCAGTTGAAGTGCGGTGTATGGCTTTTATTTCTAGTGAATAGGTTTGTGCCTTTTGTCAACTCTATAGTATGCTGGATGATTTCAGGATCATATCCCTTAAGGTCATCATATGACTAGGATACTACTCCTCCATATCTTTCACAAATATGTATGAACTTTGTTCTTTATCATGTTGTGGGACATCTTTCTCGACCCTAAGCTTCATTCCATCTCTAACGTGGAGGTCTGCATAATCACTTTTATCCGCTATGAACCTCCTCTTTTCATTCCAAGCATTGTCACAATCGAATAGGTTTTCGAGAGTGACAATTCCCTTTGGAAGCTTGTTAGACCTGACCTAGATAATTTTCCCTTCATAGGCCTCTGCAATCTTCGGTTGGACTTGGTCAGTGAACTCTCCTCAATGTTGAATGTATGAGGCGATGTGTACATCCCTTTTTAACACTTTCCATCTCTAGTCATTATCTAGGATTACAAGTCGGATGATTACTTGCACATAGTACATATTCTCAATCAACTCAAAAGTAGGGTCAAATTGGGATCCAATTGTTGCCAGGCGATCTGCAGTTGCATTCTTCTCTTTGGGCATCGCTTGAATATTGAAAGCTTCAAAACTTTCAATTAGGTCCCAGACCCTATTTCTATAAGATCTCATATGGAAATTCCTTGCTGCAGAGACTCCCTGGACTTGATTTTCTATGAACTTAGATTCTGCAAACACCATAATTTGTTTAACGCCCATCTAATCTGCAAGGCTTAAACCTTGCACTAGGCCCTCATATTTAGCTTCATTCTTTGAAAAGGAAAACTGAAAGCGAAAATAATTGAGTGTCTTTTTATTGGATGGGGATGTCAAACATATCTCAGCTCCTACACCAACTTTACATCTCGCTCCATCAAAATGCAATGTCCATAGCCCTGAGGCTTGACCACCCCAGGGTTTCTTCATGACCCTCAAAATCACTTGATCTTTATCATAGATGACATAAGTTCCCAACCGAGTGGCATGATAATTTTTGAAAGGATAAGTGTCTATAAATTCACTCAAGAGGACGTCCTCTTGATCAGTTCTATCTTCGGTGACCTTCTCATCTTAGAGTAACTCAATACAGTACATCTCATCTTTGGAGATAGAAGTATGAGTAGCCTCAAAGTTGATCATGGCTTCATCTACTACATGTTCTGAATGAAAGGGTTCAAATACTATCTTCATTTTAGCTCCATGCTTGGTCCTGAGGATCAAGTGTCACCAATCAAAGGAAAGATATCCACCAATCTTGGAAGTGAACTCCTGGGATAAGCAAAGACCAAACATGGGAGGGACATCAATAATCATGGTATCTTGGGGAACAGTGATGCTAGGGTAGGAGAATAGAGTCACAGGGAGGTTCTTGATGACGCCTATGTTGGAGTGAAAATACACTCAGAGGGGGGGGGTGTGAATCATTGTTTATAACTTCTTAAACAATTTAAACTGAAACTGAAAAGAACCATACATATGTTCTCATTTAACAATGATAGTGTCATTCATGTATTTGAATGCAATCGTATAAACTAAAATGAGTAGTGTAGCATTTTCATTTTAAAGCAGTAAAGTACTAAAGCAAATGAATCACGGAGACACTAATAGAAACAAGATATGTTGAGTGGAAAACCCTACTGGGGTAGAAATACCACTCTTGAACCTGCTGCCTTTTTCAGGCTTTCATTTCAATAATTTATTTTGACAAAGCCACAGTGGCTAATTTCTTAGCACTAACTCAAGGAGCACCAACCCCTCTGTTTAGAGACACCAATCTCAAGGAGCACCAACCCCTTTCTTGATATTCAATAGAACGTACAATAGTATAGAGGATCTCTCTGTTTTACTTGATTTCTGTCAAGTGCCTCTTGACAGACAAAGCATAGAATTTTCAAGAGTCAAAATTGACTCTTCAGAATTCCATACATTATCTAATCTCGATGCAGCTTGAGGAAAATCTTATCACAGTCACAATACGATCTCATCAAACTGTATTACAATGATACATCTTTTCTTTCTTTTCTCACTGTTTGATTGTCAACCTTTTTCATACAGAAACTACAAATATGACTACACATTGTGTTTTCCAATTTTCAGCATCAAAAAATAGAATAGACTTTCACATCTCTAAATAGTAATACCCTTGTTTCAAGTTTTGTTTTCCTGTCATGATAGAACCCTAATCTCACTTTTTTTGTCTTTTTATAGAAAACATCATTACATATTGAAAGTATTACCACTGTTCCTCGAATTTCACTTTTCCAAAAAAATATACAAGGTTGATTTCAGGTTACATAATAACTGTCAAGCAACAGTTCTGATGTTGCAGTGATCATAAAAGGAAGATTCTTTCTTTCTGTTGAGGATAGAACAATAATGTCCAAGAATAGAGATGTGACAGAACATATCTTCACTAGAAGCTTGCACATGCAGTGCTTACAAAAAGCAGTGAGAACTCATCCTTTAAAACAGAAAAAGATAACCATTTTACCCTGATAGAACCAACAAAGCAACTGAAGAGTATTTTTAGCAAATGAAACCTCATCCAAAATATACCCAGAAGTAGTGATAAAGACTACATATTCCCTAAGAATTTTGACCAAGAAGCTGCTACGAAAAAATGAAGTAACTGAAACCCCAAACAACATGTAACCGAAAGCTATTAATCATGCACTATAACAGCTACCCACAAATTCAAATGAGGCTAAAAGAATATTCCATGAACTATACCCATTATAGTGGCTACAATTCTTAAGTAACTGAAACCACAATGAAGTGCGACTGAAACAACTTCACAAGAATCATTATCCATGAACCCAGATAAACAACTGAAGAGATTCGATGACATTATTATTACCCACAACAAGAAATCACAATTCCTTTATAAACACTTTTTTATTTATTTTTTACAATCTATTTTTAATACATATGAATGATGTTATTATAAGACTAATGTTAGAGCTTATATATCCCATTTTCAATACTTAGAGAACATATATAAAGATATACATCTATACACATATACATATGCATATGCACATGCACATAAACACACGCATGCACATACGCATACACACATACGTATTGACACATGTGAAGATTATAATTTTCTATGGATGAACAAACTGAGTTTTGAGTTTTCTTAGATTTAAATGATCATCATTTGAAGTAGAGAACTAGCTATTTTCCATACTAATGCACCTATGGTTATTAAATATATCATGCTTATCTTTTTATTTAGAAAAACTTGTCAAAATTGTAGTTTTTTCCAATAGAACATTATGCAATTCAATTGAGATAAATATTTGGAATTTATGTTTTAATGATTTGTTGAAAAAAAGGCACTAATTTTTTTTGAAAAAACACAACCATCATGCAATTCACTTATTATTCAAAGTAATGACCTAGATTGTACTTATTCATGCCTCTACCAACTTTTTTATATGAGTGGTGATACTACTCAATTGTGAAGATCACATTCATTTCAAAGTAAATTATATTTTAACTTTTTTAACCAACCATATTTGATAGTCATTATTACATATTATGTAAAAGAAAAACTACTAGTTTAATCTTAAAGTAATGACAAATACATTACTCTTAACTTGTCATATTGCACATTTTTCTTCTTAAAGCTTTCATTTAAATTTAGCCAATAAGGACCATTACAAAAATCACATTTGATTATAATAAGAATTGAGTGACAAATCATGTTAATTAACATTAGATGATAATTTATTTGTGTTAATGTAATGCACAACCAATCAATTTTATTTAATATATTCACATAAGAATAGGACATACTTATGGAAGAAGGAATACTCATTTAATTTACAATAAGAAATGAATGACAATTCATCCTAACTAAGACTAGATGATAAGTTAGTTCCATTAATGTAAGCATGGCTAATCAATTTTATTTGTTATTTTTAAACAAGACTAAAAGATACCTAGAGGAAAAGGACTATTAATTTAATTTATAATAATAATTGAGTGACAATTCATTTTGATTAAGATTTGATGATAAGATAGGTGTTTTGATGTAATGCATGACCAATCAATTTTATTTGATATTTTCACATAAGAATTAGATGTACTAATGGAGAAAGGACTATTCATTTAATTTATAATAGAGATTGAGTGACAACTCATGTTAATTAAAACTAGATGATAAATTAGTTATGTTAATATAATGTATAGCCAATCATTTTTATTTTTTATTTTTCAAATAAGACTAGAATGTACTCATGAAAAAAGGATTATTCATTTAAATTATAATAGGAATTGAATGAAAAATCATCTTAATTAACGCTAGATAATAACTTGTGTTAATGTAATGCATGAACAATCAATTTTATCTGATATTTTAATATAAGACTAAAATATACTGATGGTTCACATATGATTAAGAGAATGAATTATGCATGGTGAAAGGACGTTTTGCCAACAAATTCTTGACTACGACAATTTTATGTCCAAAAATGTATAGTCAAAAAAGCTTCCTGAAGATCAATTTTACTTTACTGGGTGCAATTAGATAGAAAATACAAGACAGGAATTGAAGTATCGAGAACACTGTCTTTCATTTCCTAACGAGAGCAACTACAATGCAAGAAACAAATCTGGAAGGCTGGAGGAGACCTTTCTCTAACATTTCACTAGACCTCCTTTCCATTCTCTCGAACAGTGCATTGCTATTCTCCAGTCCAATTGCGTGTTCCACAAGGCTTCCTACAAAGCTCCTCACCAGCCTCGCCTTCTTCTTCCCAAAAGATTCCACATCACTCACCCATTCCTCAAATTCTGTTTCCCCCATACAACACACTCCACTGCAGACTTCCAACTTCACAATCTCGAATGCACCAGACGCTTCAACAACTTCTCTCATTTCGTGTGCGTTGGGGAAATACCATGGCAAATTGAAACTGTCTCTCATCTCAGGCTTGACAATTCCCTATTAAAAGAAGCATCACATTTCAAAACACTTCAAACTAAACTTAGATTTGAATATGATCTGTACTCATTCACTGCATCTAATTATGCTAGGATTTAATTGTAGTTTGAGTGAAACTATAAATATAATAACTCAGAGAAAGTTGACTGTTGAAAATAATATTGATCTCTTGTTAAAAATTTCTGGATTGCAATTGTGTAAATTTTTAAAATCAACGTTTCGGATCACACTGCATGATCCATCATCAAGACAATAAAAAAATAAAAGAACACTAGATAAAACAAATTCTACTAATTCAAAAAAAAAAGGAAAAAGGCAAAGACAATAAAGGAAAACTAAAAAAGGTAACAAAAGGAGAAGCAAAAAGTTCAAAGCCAACTAATGAGAAAACTACAAACTAAAAGAAACTAAAAAGAATAAAGCAATAAAAAGCGAAAAAAACCACACTAAAATAGACCAAAAGACAGGGGAAAGAGAACAAGCAGGAAGGAAGGAAGACCCGCACACCAGGGCAAAATAGACAACCAAGACCAAGGAGATGAAGAGGAACACAAGACCAAGGAAAGAATAGAGGAAAGCGGGGGAGGAGAGGGCGAGAAAAAGACTACTGAGGAGAGGAATCACTCGAGCTACCAAGATTAGGAATTAAAAGGTTGTTCAAAAGGGGTTTCCAAGAGAGGCTTAAATTCCAACCCCCATCTCGGTTGAGGTTGGAGGGGTGATTGTTGATTTAAATCGCCTCTTTGAGCTCTCTTATAAAAGTTGTCTTCTTTGAACAAGATTTTGTTGTCTTCTAAGGAAATCTGATGCTTGGTTTTGGATGAGTGCTCGGCTAGGGCCGATTTTGCGACTCGATCGTGCCTAATGTCAACGGCATGCTCTTTGATTCTCGTGATAAATGAGCGACCAATTTTCCCAATGTAAGGGATACCACAAGAACATGTCACTTTGTAGACACCAGAGTTAAGGAAAGAGTCTAAGAGGTCTTTGGAAGAAGGAAAGTGATTTTTTTAAGGTGGAGAGGGGTTTGAAAGAACAGACTAAGCCCTTTTTGAGGAGGATCTTAACAATTTTGTTGGAGATGCCTTCGACATAGAGAAGGGTGGTGAAAGGTTGGAAAGGAGGAAGGGAGGGCTTAGGGTGGCCGGTCAACCTAGCTTTGGCGTGATTGATAGCTCGGTTGATTTGCTTTCTTTTATACCCATTGAGAGAGGAAACGTGGATAACATGGATAAGGTGTTAATCATATTGATCACTAATTTGGATTCCCATCTATAATGAAATTTGCATTGATTACCTCTGAAATAAGGTCGTCCCAAGCTGCTTCAAGGTCGGGTCCACAGTATTCACCCTCTGATGTGACCTGGTGCTCTGCACTCACTCCACTGGGTCGCCCCATTGCGCATATGAACATGACGCCCCCACTTGCAATTTCCTGTCCTCGCCATCGAAAGAATCCACGCAGATCCTTCTGCGACTGCTCTGCGTATGCTCTAGCCACGTCCTCTCTGCCCCCATTAATCCAAACCTTTCCTCTGTTGTACACACGCGATCCCTCATTCCCTACGCCTTCGGGAACCTGCAATTACACCAAACTGGTTAACAACATCGATACCCAGAGAAATCACGACAGAGACTTTCTCCCACTTGAATTACCTTCGAAAGCCAATGCAATGCCATAATAGAGAAGCATACGTGGATGCTGCCATGGGGAAACAGGGCTTGGTAGAAGTTTCCGGGCACTCCAGCTGCCATGTAATCGGGCTTCAACGAGTTCAACAGCATGAACAACCCATTAAAGTCGTTACAGGGTAGATCGTTGAAAAACACCTGCAGCTCAGGAATCGACAGAGCCCGCTCAGAGCACAGCTCTTTTAAGGTCGTCACCACAAAATCCACTTGAGAAACGGTGTTCATTCCGGTGGCGCAGCCCAAGTCTGCAATTCGTAGCAAACCACTGGGATTTTCAATGGAGAGAGATCGAATTAGGCTATGGAAGGCAGGCTGCATGGATTTGAAGACGGAGCTCTGCCTGCTCGAGTTTTGGGCGTAGCTACTCTCCCCGCTACCCGAGCTCATGTGCAGCGCTTTGCTCAGATTATTTCCGCCATTCACAACTATCCCATTATTCGAGCTGGGTGATTTAAATTCCCCTTTTGCCATGCTTGGTAAGCTTCCAATTGCCATTCGTGCTCTGTGCAAAGGAAATGAGAATGAACGATTATAAAAGCAGATTGTATTAGAAGTGCAGGTGTGCAGTGAAGCGTTCTGGCAGAGCTGGATTTGTATTTATAAATAATAATACCAGCTCCTCTGCCTTCTTTGAGTGGTTTGTTTTAACGTAACCCCTCGTATTGTGTGGTTAATCGTGGGCCTTTAGAAAATGTCAAACACCAGATCGAAACTGTCGGCGTAACCCTTCGTGTTGTGCGGGTAATCGTGGGCCTTCTGAAAATGTTAACACCAGAGCGAAACTCTCGGCCTGACCCCGTCACGTTCCAACCCGTCATGTCTCAATCCAAATTCGGTGACAAAGATCTCCCGATAGTTGAGCACTTTAATTTGGCCCTTTTCAAAATTTTACATAAAATTTCAAATCACTTGTTATTTTTGAGAGTAGCTTGTTTGACATGTGGCTTGTTTATAATTAATGTTGAAGGGTCACATCTTTGAATATGATGCCACATCAATATGTTTTTGTCGAGATGTTAAAAAAGACTGATAGTTGTACACTAAGTCATGTATTATTGGCGCATTGATGTGACATCACATGATTTGTTGCTTTTTAGATCTAAATAATACATTTCATTCAATTATGGGTAGTCATCATCAACACTAACAACTTTAAAATCACAACTACTAGTCCAACATTGTTAAAAATATTGAAAATTAAATCAACAAATGATATAACTATTAGGACAACTATAACATATTTTGTGAAAAAGATAGTCTGTTTACTGGATAGACTTAAGACCACTAACTTTAATTATTAGTGCAAATCTTAATAACATTTGAGATCACACCAACAGTGGGGTGGTGTTTTTTGAGCTCAAACATTTTTATTCGTACCATTAGACTTTGAGGCCAATTTAAAACTAGAATCCATATAATTTTTTATGAAATAAAAAATTAAAGATTGAACATTGTTTTGTTCTTTGTGTGTTACAACTCGTAGTCTCATAGTCCACAAGCATTGAACAATGGAATGTTTATGAAAGTCTAAAGAACAACCTCTATAATAACATTTGTATGACATTTTCTAAGATATTAGTTATTCTTTGGTGCTTGTATTGGAGAAATTGCAAAATTTTAACTATTACATTTCCCTAGAAGTTCAATTTTCAAATATTTTAATACGGAACAGTGGCTTTAGGCAAATTCAGCGCCAACAATTCAGTGCCAACAAATTCACCTCCTACAATTCATCGGCAACAATTCATTGCCATGACAAATTCATTTGGTGGAAAATTCACCACCATGAATTGTTGGTGAATTGTTGGTGGTGAATTGTTCATGAGATGAATTTGTCATGGCGATGAATTTTTGGAGGTGATTTTGTTGGCGGTGAATTGTTGGTGGTGAATTTTTCGTAGAACCGGGAATAGTATATAATATATTAAGGAACCACTTATGAAAGAATGTTAAAAAGTAGTCCCTTTTCATTATTATGAAACACACAACTGTGTGCTTTATGAAAAGCATTTCTGAAAAACAATGCTCACTAATCTTTTCTAATGACAATTGACTAATGTCAAATTAAAAATCCAGAAATCTCTATTCCCACAACTTTATATAAAGAAAATCATACTTAAAATTTGATAGCCCTTTGCAATGTTTTTGATATTATAATTAATACAATATTTTCAAAGATGATATTTTTATTATTTATTATAATTATTTAATGAATTTTGGAATAAAAACTATGTTTAAATTTTAAATTTTTGAATGAACATTTAAAATTACATTCAATAATCTCTCCTCCGGACTTAATTTTAAAAATACAATTGTCTACCCAAAAACTCATTTTAGATTATATAATTTTTCTTTTAATTGTCTCATCTTAAATTCACAACGCCCGTCATTTTTGTATAGAACTACATATTGTACTATAATAATTGTCGTAATCTTGACAGGCTTTTTTGATCACCAAATTTGAAGAGGACAATAGCTCTTCCGACATTAGAGACAAGTTATTAGAATAATGAGATGCGTGGGATAGTTGTCGTGGATGCTGCTGAACCATTAAAGCCAAAACAAATATTAGGAAATAAGCTTCCGTGGATTTATATTACGTAGATATTAATTTAGTAATGGCAGGGTCTCCTTCCCGGATAGCCGTGTGGGTCGATAAAAGGCACTTGTATTGGAAGGCTACCAACTGGTTCAAAACGTGTAAAAGATAAATTGGATTCTCTTAAAGCACAACTTTGGAGGCCCAAAGGATTACTGTTATGGCTTTAAAGATCTGTCGTAGGTACAGTTAGTACTAGTTGAGATATCTATTGTAATATATATAACTTCGGGGCCTTTCATCTGCCCTTCCGAGGACATCTTGGGTCTGAAAACATTTGAAAGAAAAATCTAGGAAATGGCGAGAGGATCTTTACGAAGATATGACCACATTAAAAAATGGTCCCACTTTAAGCTTTGCAAAATATGACTATTCCTTCATAGAAGATGTATAGTTTATCACTGATCTAAGATACCATAACATGATGTTACCATCCCCATACCATGACATGATATGGCAGATTAGATGAAGAAGTAAACAGACGGAGACAGACGGACGTTTCAAAAGTTTTAAAAAAGAGCAGGAGTTTTAAAATCGGTAATTTTAGAACGATGGACATGTCATTTCATAAAGAGAATAACCGCATCCCTGATGCTAGAATACATGGCCGCCGCTTCAAGAAAAAAAAAGAATTTAACTAAGCATATCTGCCACTGGTTGATTGTGGCCAACTCGTAGAATGTAGCATCTGAATTCTCCTACAGCGAGTGTATCTAGGGATGCTAATTTAATATTGTAGCTCAAACAGTTGTTATTCTCCAATTTCAAGAATTAGTATTTAATTCTTGAGACTTCTAGATGGAAGTTAGTTAGGTCTAGATATTTAATTATTTAATTAAATAATTGACTCCTCTAGAGACTTCTAGAAACCAGTTAGTTAAGGTTTGTTAGAGTCTAATTAATCTTAGCCATTGATTGAGATTAAATCATGGCCATTGGTTTTCCAATGAAAATAGTTTAAAAGGGGGTCATTGGACATTTGGAGAACACACTGATAGACACAAGTTGGAGAAGCATTTGCAGTCTTAGCAAATAAATTTGCACTGATAGCAAATACTCTTGCAGTGATAGCAAGGGCGCAGTGATAGCGTTGGAGGTAGCAGCAGTAGAATTTCAACAGGAGAAATTGAGAGAACAATTTTCGGTGAAGAATATTGTCGGAGCTTTGTCAATAAGAGGCAAGCAGTTTTTTTGTATCTCTTGATTTACTGAAGATTAATATAATTCCTCATCTGAAGTACTGGTTTTCCCTCTGAGGTTTTTCTAGAGACAATTTGTCCAAAAATATTGTATTTATTATTTTGCATGTTTTCTATTCCTGTGAGTTTTATTTGTGAAGTTGCAGTTGTATTATTTTTCAGTATTTACTGTGAATTAATTTTTGGCAGTCAAATAATCTTTATAAATAAGAGATTAATAATCAGTAATTGTAATAGAATTTTCACATGGTATCAGAGAAAATCTAAGGGCAAAAATAGCTCAGTGCAGGCATAGGAAGAAAAGAAAAATAGAGGGTTTATAAAACCCAGTTCTACCTCTTCAGTATTATTATTTTTATTATTATCTTTGGTTGAGATGGCCTTAGCAGGTTTAAGAGATCGGGACAGATTGGATGAAGCCTCAAATTTTGGTGTCTGGAAAGCCAAAATTTCTTTATTGTTGGAAGAGAATGGTATCAAGGAATATGTTACCAGTGTTGTAGCTGTACCTACAGATCCAATGCAGCTCTTAGCATATAAGAAGGAAGATACCAAGGCAAGGAGGTTGATTCTTGACGGTGTTAAGGATCATATTGTTTCGCATATCACAGAGTTGGATACAATGAAGATGATGTGGGACGCCATTTTGAATTTGTACGAGAATGTTACCACTAATAGGAAGCCGATTCTCAGAGAAAAGTTGAGGAATACCCGGATGAACAAGGGAGAGGACATTACAAGCTACCTCACCATACTTAGACTTGTCAAGGATGAGTTGGCAGTTGTTGGAGATAAACCAGATGATGACGAGCTAGTACAAGGAGCCCTAAATGGGTTTACTAAGTAGTGGGATGTCTTTGTTCAAGTTATTAATGGACGAGGCACCTTACCGAGTTGGGATCAAATATGGAGTGACTTCACTCAGGAGGAAATTAAACTAAGCCTTGTCAGTGGTGCCAACAGTAAGAGTCAAAAAAGTGAGGCAGAACAGGAAAACGTGCCCTAGCAGGTAAAGGGAAAGAAAAGAAGGGGTCTAGCAAAGGATCAAATCCTAAAGGTGAGAAGAAAAAGGACTTGTTTAAAGTCAAGTGCTATTGTTGTCACGAGTTTGGCCACTATGTTAGCAATTTCCCACATAGGAAGAAAGGCAAGAAGCAGATGTCAGCTTCAACAACTGTAGATGAGCTCTCTAGCAGAATGGAAGATGAGTTTGCACTCATAGTTTGTATGGTTAGCTCAACCTCACAGGGTGTTTGGTATATAGACAGTGGGGCGTCATTTCATATGATAGGAGTTAGAGAATACTTCTCCAATTATAGGGAGGAGGACATCATAATCCAAATTTCTATGGGGAACATGTCCAAACTAAATCCAGTTGGGAAAGGGACTCTTCTATTTCAGAGGGAGAATGTCAAGATGATTTACATTCATGATGTGTTGCATGTGTCAAGCTTGGATATGAATCTGATTTATGTATCTGTCCTTCAGGATAAAGGCTACAATGTACTCTTTAGAGGGGCACATGTGTTAATCAAGCACAAGGATTGGAAATCACCCATAGCTATTAGAGTTAGGAGCGACCAACTTTACAGGTTGTAGTTTGATACTCATAAGGCACTGATGAGCAATG
The DNA here is from genome assembly GCA_007115665.2 of Sequoiadendron giganteum. NCBI lineage: Eukaryota > Viridiplantae > Streptophyta > Pinopsida > Cupressales > Cupressaceae > Sequoiadendron > Sequoiadendron giganteum. The sequence continues at coordinate 196,443,763 of CM021107.1, read as the reverse complement.
CTAATTCTAGAGATCAAGGAGAGCTATGGCATAGGAGGATGGGCCATATACATCATGGAGCACTTAAATTGCTTCTTGAGACAGTGACAGGTGTTCCATAGGTGAGCACAGAGCATGATGATGTATGTAAGGGATGTGTGTTGGGGAAGTTTGTGAAAGCATCTTTTCCAAGGAGTGACACCAGATCCAAGGGTGTTCTTGATTTAATATATTCAGATATATGTGGACCAATGTCAACGAAGTCTCTTAGAGGATATGAGTACTTTGTTATTTTTATTGATGATTTCTCCAAGAAGACCTGGATATACTTCTTGAAGACCAAGAATGAGGTTTTCAGTCATTTGCAAGAGTTCAAAGCTCTTGTGGAGAATTCGACAGGCAGGAAGATAAAGGTTCTTCGGTCAGACAAGGGAGGCGAGTACAAAGGGAAAGAGTTCCAAGAGTTATGTACCAGGGAAGGAATCAAGAGAGAGTGGACTGTTCCTTACAAACCACAGCAGAATGGGGTTGCTAAAAGGAAGAATTGGTCTATATCAGAGGTGGCAAGGGCTATGTTGTATGACCAGGATATGCCACGTTACTTATGGGCAGAGGCATGCAGTACAATAGTAGACATACATAATAGGGTTCCACATAAGGTATTGGGCAAGATGAGAACAGAGGAGGCGTTCTTAGGGAAGAAGCCAAATGTTAGCCACTTCAAGATATTTGGGAGTTTGGCATATTGTCACATTCCAGGTGCTACACGTTCTAAGTTAGATCAGATTGCAGAGAGAGGGTACTTTGTGGGGTACAACAAGACCTCAAAGGCATATCGGATATTTATTACAAGGGCCAGGAGGATTATAGTTAGGCATGATGTCAAGTTCATGGAGGACAAGGCATTTAGAAGGTCCAGAGATTTTCCAGCAGATGATCAAAGTGAGCAGCCAACAGAAGCTCGAAGGATTGAACAATCAGATCAGGGACAACGAAGCTCGAGTATAGTGACTAGTACAATCACAGGCTTAGGTGCTGAGAGTTCGCAGAGTATGGAGCAATAGATGCAGCAGATCCTAGAGATGCATCAGGAACATATGGAGGTTGATATTTTATCCTCTATAGTTGGTACCAGTAACCAATAGGATACTCAAGAGTTTGTGGGAGCTCCTAGGATGAGTAGTAGGTAGCGGAGACAACCAACCAGGTATAATGACTATATGGCTTTAGTTAGTCAGTTGGTAGATAGTGAGCCTTCTAGTTATTAGGAGGCCATACAACAAGTGTGGTGAGATGCGATGGTTGAGGAATATACCTCAATAGTGCAGAACAATGTGTGGGAGGTTGTGCCTAGACCAACAGATAGGGCAGTGGTTGGATCTCACTAGATCTATAAGATCAAACATGGTACAGATGTTAGCATCCAGAAATATAAGGCAAGGTTTGTGGCCAAGGGTTTCTCTCAGAAGGAGGGAATAGACTATGAGGAGACACTCGCTCCAGTGGCCAGGTATACTTCTATACGAGTTGTGATCTCTCTTGCAGCACAGATGGGATGGAAGATCCATCAAATGGATGTCAAGATAGCGTTTCTTAATGGTGAATTGAAAGAGGAGGTATACATAGAACAACTAGAGGGCTTTGTAGCACACATCAGTGAAACCCATGTGTGCATATTGAAGAGAGCTTTGTATGGACTCAAGCAGGCTCCCAGAGCGTGGTATGAGCACATTGATGAATACTTGCAGGGATTGGGCTTTGTGAAGAGTGAGGCGGATGCTAATCTCTACTACTTGGTGGTTGGGGTTGATATTCTCATTCTTGTTCTATATGTGGACGACTTGTTTTTAACAGGTTCACTGGGGCTCATAGAGGAGTGCAAGAAGGACCTTGCAACAGAGTTCAAGATGAAGGATTTGGGGCTTGTGCACTACTTTCTAGGCATGGACGTATGGCAGACAAATAGTGAGATTTTCCTTGGTCAAGGAAAATACTGCATTGAAATCTTGAGGAGGTTCGAGATGGAGGATTGCAAAACCATGTCTACTCCTATGATCACAAATTGGAAGAAGGTAGACTCATCTAGGGAGAAGGATGTAGACCCCACCTTATACAAGCAGTTGATTAGGTGTCTCATCTATTTGGTCAACACCAGACCAGATATATCCTTTGCAGTAAATTATCTTAGTCAGTTCATGGTTGAGCCAAATAGAGTGCATTGGACAGCAACAAAGCATGTGTTGCATTATTTATGTGGTACAATCGAGTATGGGATCAAATATGCTCGAGGTGATGGTATCAAGTTGATAGGCTATACTGACCCAGATTGGGTAGGCAGTACAACGGATAGGAAAAGCACTTCAGGGTGTTGCTTTAGCTTGGGATCAGGAGTTGTCTCTTGGTACAATAGGAAGCAGAAGTCTATGGCTCTGAGTTCTGTAGAGGCAGAATACATAGCAGCTAACATGGTGACATGTGGGGCAATATGGCTTCGAAAGTTGCTGGTAGACTTGTTAGGTCAGAGGGTTGAGACTATAGTGATACACTGTGACAATCAGAGTTGCATTAGGTTGTCTGAGAATCCGGTGTTTCATGATAGGTCTAAGCATATAGACATCAGGTATCATTTCATCAAGGATTGTGTACAACGGGGGATTATTTAGCTATAGTATATACCTACAGATCAGCAGGTAGCATACATTATGACAAAGGCATTGGGGAAGGTGAAATTCATCTTCTTCAGAGATAGGTTGGGTGTTATGCAGAACACCTTCCTAACTAAGAGGGAGTATTAATTTAATATTGTAGCTTCGACAGTTGTTATTCTCCAATTCCAAGAATTAGTATTTAATTCTTGAGACTTCTAGATAGAAGTTAGTTAGGTCAAGATATTTAATTAATTAATTAAATAATTGATTCCTCTAGAGACTTCTAGAAACCAGTTAGTTAGGGTTTGTTAGAGTCTAATTAATCTTAGCCATTGATTGAGATTAAATCATGGCCATTGGTTTTCCAATGAGAATAGTTTAAAAGGGGGTCATTGTGCATTTGGAGAACACACTGATAGACACAAGTTGGAGAAGCATTTGCAGTGTTAGCAAATAAATTTGCAATGATATCAAATAGTCTTGTAGTGATAGCAAGGGCGCAGTGATAGTGTTGGAGGCAGCAACAGTGAAATTTCAGCAGGAGAAATTGAGAGAAGAATTTCTGGTGAAGAATATTGTCGGAGCCTTGTCAGTAAGAGGCAAGCATTTTTTTTAGTATCTCTTGATTTGCTGAAGATTAATATAATTCCTCATCTACAGTACTGGTTTTCCCTCTAGGGTTTTTCCAAGGACAATTTGTCCAAAAATATTGTGTTTATGATTTTGCATGTTTTCTATTCCTGTGAGTTTTAGTTGTGATGTTGCAGTTGTATTATTTTTCAGTATTTGCTATGAATTAATCTTCGGCAGTCAAATAATCTTTATAGATAGGAGATTAATAATCAGTAATTGCAACAAAATTTTGACAAGGGACACATTTTTCAGGGAGGAATTTGAAGGACAAAATGTGTTGGTTGATGGATGTGGGAATTTGAGCATGGAAATGTTCCTTGACCTATCAAAGCACAATACCATCCACTCCATTGTCACCTGAAGCTCTATAAGTGCAAAATGGGTTATATAATTTGGTGGACGACAATGATTTTATGTTTGTTATGATGATCTTATGAACAAGCTGCAATTTTTTTGGTTTTCGATTATTCAGGTCTATATGTTACCACGAGAAATGCTTGGGAGATCAACATTTGAAGTGGGAATGTGGCTTCTCAAATGGCTATTGCTTTGGGTGGTGGATTTTTTGTTGCTTTTGGTGGTTTGGGTGATGTTGGGTGACACTTTCAAATAAGGTCTCAGAAGGCCTGCTATGGGTCCTTTAGAGCTCAAAAATAAATGTGTGATAATAGGCAGACCAAGGTACACAAAATGTCCATGTCTCTCTTTGATTATTTGATTTTTATAGTTGTGGCATAAGGAGCAGTGGAATGGTTTACAAATCTATATTTTTAGAGGTATTGTCAATAGTAGAAAGTTTCACATCTTGTGGAGCCAACTTCATAGATGGGCAAGAGGAAGAGTTTGATTTTGTGATTCTTGCAAGTAGATATAGAAGTAATGTGAAGATGATGTATTTCTGTAAAAAAATTTAATCAAAGCATTTTATCTTTATCCATCTTTTGTCCTTTTATGGCAAGATGATCCCATCCCTCATGTCGTTGGAGAATTTGAACCATGACTTCGGTAGGCACTTGTACATGTTCCAGCACAGCCATCGGCATTCAAATATCACCAACATCTTGGAGAAGTGTTTCTAACCCACCTATTCCAATAACCACGGGGACCTATAGAGGAGTATTGGATGGGTGTGACCGTTATCCATCATCCTGATCTAATCGCATTCCTTGCTCGCCCAGTAGGGTATATTAGAGTAGAATATTTTGCCTAAAATATTTCTCTAGATAAGTTTGCTTGTTACTAAATTGTTAAGATAATGATTGTTTAGTTGTGAAATCTTGTATGGAGTTGCATGCCTATTTTCTAGTTAACAGTTCTTATTCTAGATGGCTCATCTCTTGCTTTATATATTGTACTCATTCTTAAGCTATTATTCGAATGCAATTATTTAGAGTTTATCCTTAATCTTAATTTGTGCAATTCTATAATTTGCAACTCTATTAGTATTCTTGAAATTCTATAATTTGCTCCCCACTAGGGTATGTTAGAGTAGAATATTTTTCCTAAAATATTTCTCTCGATAAGTTTTCTTGTTACTAAATTGTTAAGATAATGATTGTTTAGTTGTGCGATCTTGTATGGAGTTGCATGCCTATTTTCCTGTAAAGAGCGAAACTCTTTAATTCAAAACATCGACAATACTTTAAATGAATTCATTTATATTCAAAAGAAAGTCAAAACATCATTCATTAGACCTCATAAAATCCATAAGATTTCAAAACAATGACTTAAAGTCAATAAATAGATTCATAGTACTTCTAGTTAAATTCAAACACGTGTCATATTACACGACATTGATAATAATACAAAAGTATTTGTAACATAACTTTACAATTCGAGACTTAGGCTTTCTATCACCTTAAGCTCTACAATACATATTTCAAGAAATAAATAATACATAAATGAAGAAAACATCCTTTGTTCTTAAATCCAATAGCATATCTTCAATAATGAAGACAACAACAAGAATCAGGTGCTTTTTCCGCCCAACCTCGAAGCTTACGTTTCCTCAGAATTCCTTAGTCATTCAAAGAATACCTGACCCTACACAAATTGCTTAGCAAAAAGCAATCGACAAGCAATATGGAATCTGGTGCGTGCCTAGTATAACTAGTAAAACCACAAGCATTTTCATTTTTCTAAAAAATTTAAGAAACAAGCAAGTTTGATACTAGGATATGGTATAAAGTTCATTCATTCCATCTATTTCAATGGTCCTTAAGTTAATTGGCCAAGTAAAATTTCATGCACGAAAAATAAAAGAAGTTTTGGAAAAGCAAAACTACACTCTCTAATAACCCATATTTGACACCCATCCCAGAAGGTAACTTTCCAAACACATGACATGCACATTCATTTATCAAGCATGCATGGTTCCATTCAAATAAATATAGTCTTTCACAAAGATCTTTAATGACAATCTTGTTTCAAGCTAAAACGGTTCTAATGCAATATTTTCATCATTTTAAAATACAAACATCATTAAATTAATATTTAAATTGAATAATTAAAATAAAAAAAAAGGTGTATCTCGAGTATATAAATTAAATACATATTTAAACAGGCATAAATGAGCACACGTTCTTTCAGTTTATTTACTCATTAAATTTATTTTCAGTTCGAAATAATCCTGTTCTAATTCGTTTTGTTTCCAAATATTTCATATTTTAATTTACTTGATTTATTTTATGTTTTTCACATTTCCAGAAAATAAAATAATTACTTTTTCAAAAGCATGTTTAATAACTCATTTTTATTTATTTTTCATAATAATTTGAGTTTCGTTCTAAAAAAAATATTGATTGTAACTTTTATTTTGCAAACACATTTAATATACAAAAAGTATTTTATCATAATCTTTATCTTTTCTGTTTCATTCATTGTGAAATTTAAATCTATCTGTTGTTGTTTGGTTTTTCTAAAGCTTTTCTAAATCTAAATGAAATATGCGTTTTTCTTTGTGAATCTTTTCTAAATCAGAATAATAATCAACTGTCTTTGATTGTTTTATATTCAAATTTATTCTACAATTTTTCGTTTGTAATTTGTTCAATGGTTTTCTAGTAAAATCACAGTTTTATGTTTGAAATTTCATCAAAATTTAATGGAAATAGTGATAATTTTTAATAGATAACATAAAAATAAAATCTGGTGTTTGATTTTTTCCTAAATTTTATAAAAACAGAGATTTTCTTTCCAATTCAAAACTAAGATACAATAATTAGAAAAGAATTTTAACTCATTATTAAATTGACTGTGAATTTATTTCATTATATCTACCTGGCAATTTCCTGAATCTGGAAATGATTATTTATCTCCTCTATTCTTTTTGTTCGATACTTTTTGCTATAAATTCCCTCTATCTCCCTTGCGCATGAGGTAAATAAGAATCAAATTTCAAAAACAAAGACTCTTTGTTCTGTCTTTCTTTATTTGGATGCATCCCTTCTTCAACCCACACCCTTTCCTTCCCTTCTCCTTGCGTGCTTGGAAGACTAGCAAATCTCCAAACTAATTAATACTTCATTGTTTGAGCTCTCTTTTCCTTCCTGGGCGCATCACCATTCCTTCCTCTGGCCTCGCATGAGGGAGATAAATGTCTTAAAGATAAATAGAAATCAAACTAAGTATTGTCCTTCACTTCTCCTCTTCATACTAGCCGCGTGTGGGGAAAGTCAACTCTCCTCATTCAGATTACAGTTAAATGGAAGCTACTTTCTGGCATAAGAATCAACAACAACTTATAAATAAAACAAACAGACTCTTGGCTCACCACCTCTCCCTGTCCTCCCTTGTGTCCACACATGCAAGGTGATCAACATAAAAATGATATCAAATTCCCTTTTCTATTACTGGTTGCGCCACCCCCCCCCCCTCCCAAAGCCAAATAAATCCAATCAAAATATAAATCAAACTGTGTTTTTTGTCCAACTCCCAAAACAAATTTTCACTCTCCTCTTCCAATTTCAAATTTCTTCTCTGTTTTTTTTTCTCATGCAAAGATGATGGAGTTATCCACAAAGCCAGATCCACTTTCATAGCTTTAATCTCCAGTCAACATTTATCAAAACTCCAAGTTTGAATTTTTGATTGCATTCAATTGATTGAAAGATATTTTCTTCAATTTGTTAACTGCAATTTAAATTCCAATTCAAATTTGAACGTAATTTGTTTTTCTAATTTTCATTAAATAACTTGTTTTAATTTTTGTTTATTTCTTCAACAAATCTTTCCAATATTAATAACACTATTTTACATTTTAATAAATTTTCACAATTAAAAGTCTATTCTATTAATTTGAAAGAACAACATTATTATTTTTAACTAATAATAGAATATTGACACAAGAAATTCAATTTATTTAAATAACATCAATTTCTTCACAAAAATAATCAAATCGTCATTTAAAGCAACATATTCTTTTCACATATATTTGAGAAATCATTTAAACATATTTTAAACTTGCAAGTATAATCATCACAAAAATACATTAAAATAATAACTAAGTGTGTTTGTGAGATTCCATCATCCTCATAAACGTCTAATGGCTAAAATGACTCTACCTGATCGATGTTCTCACCTTCACTCACGTTCACCTGTTCCTACGTTCACTTGCACTCGAATTTTTATCAGTAATGAAAAACCCCAGATTTTAATAAAAATGCATTTCAAATAATTTCAATTGAATGTGCATTTGCATTTCAATTTAAATTTCACTTTCAATTTCATTTCAATTTCAATTTTAAATAATCGTCTTATATAAACATTAAAAATCTCATGATTAATAATTGCATTTAAATAATTAATAAATTTAGGACGTGACATCCTTCCCCTCTTGGAAGAGACATCGTCTCGATGTCTTATTAATCATTCAATAAGCATAGCATCTCAATGAATAAAACATAGTATCTTAATAAGTAAAACATAGTATCTCCATCATAATGCAATAGTAGCTAACAACATAGTTCTCAAAAAAATAAGCATAAACAAATCATAGTAGCATCCACGCTATCAAATTTCACAACATGTGAATCAAAAACCAAAGTATCAATATCTCCGCATAAATAAAATACTAATCTATGAAAGAAAATGAGGAAAATGATGGCCAATCATCTCAAAATCCTCCCATGTAGCACTATCCTCAGTATACGCCTTCGAACAAGATTCGCTCCCCAACAAATGATGGTTTTGGTCCTAGGGAAGAAGCAACGAAACTCTTCGGGTGACACGTGTCACTCACCCATAGAGTTGGTTAGACACGTGGGGAAGAGACGAAGCTTCTCACTCATTCATTCCAACCTTTCGAATAAAATCCCCACGGAGAGCTCTGCATTCGAACACTGGCTGTGGGGACCACCAAAAATTTGTCCATGGAATGATATGATGTGGCACACGAGTAGTGCTTAGAGGAAAAACAAAGGAGAGAGGACTCCAAAAGTGCATGCTTTTGACACATGGTGAAGAGACGGAGCTCAAAATAGAAGCAAGAGAATAATCCCCTTCAATGAGCGTGCGGTGGGCACATGGAGAACACGTGCAAGGGCAATGGAAAATGGGTCAGTGATGATTTAAAGATACAAGTCATGGCTTGGGGCCTATGCAAAAATATCAATATCAACCCGAAGGGAGATCTAAGGATTTTTCGATCCACAAAGAGAAATGTGACGCATTAGATAAATTCAAGGCATTTAAAGCTATAATTGAGAATGAAATCGATTTGAAAATAAAATGTTTGAGGTTTGATAGAGGTGGTGAATTCATCACCAATCAGTTTAGCATGCTTTGTGAATTCCATGGAATAAAGAGGCAATTTTCTACCCCTAGAACTCCTCAGCAGAATGGAGTTGTTGAAAGGAAAAAAAAAACTATTCTAGAAGTCGCAAGGACTATGATGAAAGAGAAAAATCTACTGAACGTCTACTGGAGAGAAGCTATTCATATTGTTGTTTACAAACTTAATATATTTCAAGCTAAAACTAACAAAACAAAGAATCCTTGTGAGCTATGACATGGAAGGATTCCTACTGTGAAGTACTTTAAAGTATTTGGAAGTAAATGTTACATGAAAAGAGAAGAAGAAAACTTAGGAAAATTTGATGCAAGGTTTGGTGAAGGTATCCTCCTTGGATATTCTATTAGAAGTAAAGCTTACAGATGTTACAACAAGAGGTTGGAAAGATAATTGAAACTACAAATGTTAAAGTTGATGAAAAATTTCAAATGAAAATGTTGTGTCGCATTTTTATCTCTAGATCAACTATTCTTTTCAATAGACTCAATGGCACTAGCAATAGTAGATATAACATGTTTAAGTGATTCATTTTTTCTTCTTGGTTTAACAAAATTGTTAAGTTTTTCATTAATTTTCTCATTTTCCACATTCTCATCAATTGCATCGTGAGTTGACATTGAAATGATAGTTTTTCATAATAAAAAAAATTGTTTGTATAATCCATTGGCATGTGTTCTTATTTGTCTTCAAAAAATCTTACCAGGAAGATTATCCAAAAGAATACTTTGAATTTTTAAAAAACTATTTTCATTTTCAACATCACAAGGATTTTTAGTTTCATTTTCAAATTCAAAAGGATTTTCATTTTCATTAGATACAAAAGGATTTTCATTTTCATTTTCAACTTCAAAAGGATTTTCAACAAAAAAATGATTTTCATTTTCATTTTTATCAAAAAAAAGTTTAAATTCATTATCTTTGTGAATATTATCGATCTCAACATTGTTAAATCTATCTTGTTTTAAACCTTCTACAACTAAAGTTTCCATATCATTCAAAGGTGGATTTGAAGTTGTACTTGAATTCGTGCCTATTGTCACATTCTCCATAGTATTTAAAGATGGATTTGAAGAGATATCGGGATTAGTTTGTATAATCGTATTATTTTCCACATTCACCTCTTGCAAATTTGCATCATCTACATCCATGGTCTCTTCAATATTTTTATCTTCAATAGTCATGGAATTGGATGCTTCAACATTATTCATTGATCAAATCCCCAATTCTTCTATCTCTTTGTCTTTTTTCCTCCTATCTCTTTACTTGAATTTCTTTAGGGGTCAATAGCTTTCTATCTTTCCTCTTATTACAACATTGTGATTCCATAACTACAAAATTCTAAAGTACAAATGAATGTCAATAGTAAAAGTCTTCCTTATTTGTTCCTCCTTCAAATGAGTAAACAATGAAGATAATTCCACTCCAAAACTATCCCAATGATACCTTCTTTCAAAATTCAAATCAAATTGAAAGTTTGAGAGCCTATAGAAGAAAAAATTTGATATAAAATAGGAGAAGTAATCACTATTGGTCTGACACTATCATGTTGCAGAATTGATGGTAATTTTTTAGCAATAAAAATAAAAAATGGTCAAAAAAAGGAATAGGATCTCATTTATAAAATAGGATCTCGTTTGCTAAATGGCATCTCATAGTGAATGAGATCTCGTAGTGAACAAGATCCTATTTACTGAACAAGATCTCGTAGTGTATGAGACCCTGTTTAGTGAACGAGATCCTATTTATTGAACGAGATATTGTAGTGAACGGGATCCTATTTACTAAAAGGGAACACATTTTTTTTCCAACCCTCATATTATTAAATAAAGCAGATGGAATCCCATTTAGGAAACGAGATCCCATTCCTAAAGCGGGATCCCATTTTAAAAAAATTGAACTTTCAGATGGGTTTTTGCTTTGCTTTTCTATTCGAGAAAATGCTTGGAGACCAGAAACTAAGCTTTGGACCTGGTTTGACGTGGAACTTGAAGTTCATGTCAATGTCACAAGAAATGAGTGACTTTGGACATATGTCTAAAGCATTTTTTACAAAAAAATTGATGAAATTAAAACTCATTATAGATGAGACTATGTATATTCCAAATATGTAATTTTTATACTATTGGATTATTTTTTCTATTTTTCAAATATTTTTTGATGAAACTAGTCCATAAACTTGAAATATCAAAGTTTTTTAGTATTTTAATAAAATTTTATTAAAATATTTTTTTGAAAAATGAATTATACGTAGGCAATCTTCGAAATATTATTTTCAATTTGAAAAAATATATAAAAAAGATAAGTTTAGATCAACTTATTCGTGACGTACATGACGATTTTTCAAAATAACAAATATGGAAAATAAAAAATTAACAAAAAAATTCAAGAAAATTACAAAAAATATCACGGTCATTCCTCAAAGTGTTAAAAAAAAATTCCTAAAAGGATTCAGAAAAATATGATTATTTAGTTCAAAATATTGATGGCGTACACGTGCATGGTATGGTAAAAAAATGACTTTATAATAGTGGTTTTTAGACATACCTATTGAAAAATTAATTTATATCATCTGGGTATTAAAATAAATTATATATTTGGAAACTAGACTTGAGTACTACATTTTATGATTAGTGGCTTTCTTAAGGTTCCATCTCTAAGTGCTTAAAATTTTAAGGTCAAATGTGATAATTTCTAAAAATCAAGGAAAATACTTCCACTTTTTGACCAAAAAGTGGACTCAACTTCAAGTGCACACACTCATTAACTTAATGGTACTCTTGGGTTTTGAGATTCATTACAGAGTTGATTCATCAATTGAATTGGTTGGTTTTACAAATTTAGATTGGGCTGATGATACTAGGTATCACAAGTCCACTTCAGGTTACAATTTTTCATTTGGTTCAGGTCATATTAGTTGGTTGAGAAAGAAGTAGAACGCTATTGCTATATCATCCACAAAGGTTGAATTTAGAGGGGGTTGTTAACTCAGGTATTGAGGCTATATGGCTTCAATACATTCTTTTTGAGTTTGGTACATCCCTTTTAGGCAGCCCACAATCATCGATTGTGACAACCAAAGTACCATTCAGATACGCAGGAATTCAGTTTAACATCAGTGAACCAAACACATTGAGACTCATATGCATTATGTTTGAGAGTTGATTCATGGATCGATCGACTTAGTCCTTAGAGAAAGTTGTTGACATCTTCACCAAACCCTTTATGAGGGCAAGTTCATTCATCTACTAGCTCTTTTTGGTGTGTGGTCTACATTAGCAGCAACATCATCCTTCGGGGGGGGATTCTAGTCTTCTACTCATCTTCTCTCTTTTTGGAGGATTGTTTTTTCCCACTTGATTTTCTATCTTACTCTATTTTTAGAGAGATTACATTATACATGGGTACCTCACTAGGCTAGTACTGGAGACCCATTTATTTTATGCCCACCTAAGTTATGCTTAAGGGGGGGTGTTAGTGTATATATTTAATACACTTAGGCTTTAAGCCTACTTAGGTATCCACTTACTTAGTCACCCACCTACTTGGTGTCCTTGACAGTTTCTCATACAATGTGTCAAGTTAGTTAAGGATTTCATAGAGCTGTCCACTTACTCTTGACACCTCATGTTACTTTAATGGTATGAAACTCACCACCACTCCATGTGTGAGGAGTCCTATCCTCATTTCATGGAGGTTAGGTGTCTTTTTCCTCCTTTATATGTAAGTATAGTTTTCCTAATACATTGGTTGATTATATGCAATATTGTTTCATTGTGCTTGTTTCCAATCTTTGAGATTTGTAAGATTTTACAACACATACTTAAATAACTAGATATTTTACTTCTCTATTTTTTTTGAAATAAATTAATCATTATATAGCTAGTATAGGAGTAAAGCTTACATATGTTACAACAAGAGGTTGGAAAGATAGTTGAAACTACAAATGTTAAAGTTGATGAAAACTTTCAAATGAAAATGTTGTGTCGCATTTTTATCTTTAGATCAACTATTCCTTTCAATAGACTCAATGGCACTAGCAATAGTAGATATAACATGTTTAAGTGATTCATTTTTTCTTCTTGGTTTAACAAAAGTGCCTAAGTTTTTCATTAATTTTCTCATTTTCTACATTCTCATCAATTACATCATGAGTTGACATTGAAATGATAGTTTTTCATGATAAAAAAAATTGTTTGTAAAATCTATTGGCATGTGTTGAAATATTCCAAACCAATTTTTTTTAATTTTTCAATTAACAGATTTCAAACAATGCACCCGTTAAGGTTAGAAGATAAACCAAAACGTGCAGAAAGCAACTCTAACCAGAATGTACACCAGGATCCCGATGTGGGCAAGGTGTGAGCATTGGTCAGAGGATTTGAATTAAACTGCTTATGCAAAAAGCAACTCTAACCAAGGATGGCGCCGATGATGGCGAGCATATGGTCAGAGGATCTTCTTCTCTAAATACAGAAAGGAACTCAACGTCAAGAATGTGCTTTCCAAACCAAGATGGAATGGGAGCTACCATATGACGGAGATGCTAACTATGCTGAAAGTAAACTCAACACCAAGTATGTGCTACCCAATTCCAGAGTGGAAATGAGGCGACCATATGGCGGAGATATATAGAAATACAATGCAGCTTCAGAATGTAAAGTAAGATTAAGAGAAATGCTGACAGTACTACTGTTCAGCTTACAAAATATCAGAAGATGCCTGCAATAAACAAGATTAGAAGCTCTCCACTGCTGCAATAATAGATATGATCATTCCAAGGTTAATTATGACCTTCCAGATACAACTCTTCACCAAAATACAGATTACTCAAGACTGATATAACAAAACAGCAACGTAATATGCATAACCAGCAACCCTAGAATCCACTAAAATGCTCACAACTCACTCAATACTTGCCAGAATGACATGAGACCTGATGCAAACGAAAGCTATAATGATGGCAATGAGGACTAGACCAAGAAACAGCTAACAAATCGAAGTATTCTTTTTTCTAAACATTTGCCAGGCAGACCAGAATGGTGCGGCCAATAGAGAGAAGCGATTTTGCTTTTAAAAAATAAACACTCAATATTAAAATCTGAATCTTTGCAAGAAGGGTCGCCCCTATCAAGGAAACTCAATGAATCAATACCCAGAACGACTGTATTTTTATTTTCAGATTTATGAGTGAAACTACAGATTCAGCTTGACTTCAGCAACTTCAAAATGAGACTGAAATGCAAATCTAGAACTCCAAAAATGCAAGATACTCAACTGAAATGCAAGATAAACCTATTACAAACTATCTCTCAACTAGTTGCTATCTTTCAAGCAAGAAGAAGAGCCAAGCTAGGAGGCATTCATTCCTCGAAGCAATCCCAAAGCCATTCCGGCAGCATAACAATATTATAAAACATAAGATCCTCAAATGAGAACCCAAGGCTGTCTTTTATAAGCTTCTGTGGACCTTCCTGGAAACCCTAACTTCTTTTCCAAAGTCAAAACCCTAATCCCAAGAAATGGCGTCCTTTTCCAAGCATCTTTAATTTTGACTTCATTAAATTTCTCACTTAAATAAATGCGTCCTCCTTAAGGCTTAGTTTTGACTTGATAAATTCAATATAATTTTAATATAACCTCAATGATGGCGCCACCCTTCAAGTCCACCTTTTAAAATAACATTAAGTTATTTGACTAGGCCAAGGTGATAAAATAACATTTAAATTATAATGTTATTTTTAAGTGAAATGAGTTCAACTCTCCAAAACTGCATTCTGAAGCCCGAAACTGAATACGCCACTTGAGACAACTGAAGGGGAAAGTCAACTACCTGAGACCAACCTGTATACTGCCAAAAATAGAATTTACTAAAAATAGTAAATTCCAGAAAATGCTCTGAATGCCGAAATGAACATACTGCTGCGAAGCCCTCTGAAAACCCAGAAGGAATCCGCCATTGAATCCACCATCTCAGAGCCAAGACCTCCTCAAAAATAGGAAACCCTAATTTAACCTTCCGACTAGCCTTCGGGTTTCCAGAAAAAAGGCCAACGGTCATATGCACGATCAGGTTTGAGAAGGGGACATTAAAGTCCGCCCTCCCCAAGATTGCTTGTCCTCAAGCAATCGCAAACTAGGATGCTGCAATATCTCATCACTTTCCCAAGTGGCATCCTCCATAGGCAGGTTCTTCCACTTTACCAAACATTCTCTGATAGTTCTATTCCTCAAGGAACGTTCTCTGACATCAAGTATCTCCTCGGGAACTAGAACCAACTGTCCTTCTTCATCCAACGGTGGCAACTGTGAAGAAGCAACCACATTTTGTCCAAGTGCCTTCTTGAGGCGGGACACGTGGAAGACGTTATGCACTCTGCTATCTGAAGGTAGCTCTAATTCATAAGCTACTGCCCCAACCTTTCTGATGACCCTAAATGGCCCATAGAAGCGAGGTTTGAGCTTCTCAGCTCCACTCTTCTTGAGAGTAGACTGTCTATAAGGTTGTAAACGAAGATAGACCATATCCCCAACCTCAAACGAACGCTCAACACGCCTCTGATCAGCATACAACTTCTGCTGATTTTGTGCAATCTGCAAATTATCCTTCAAGGATCTCATTATGTCTTGACTATGCTGCAACAAATCCTTGGCTAAAGGTGCTTTGCTGTCACCAAACACCAAGTCTGCAAAACTGGGTGCTTCATATCCGTAAAGTGCCAAGAAAGGCGACATCTTGATTGACATATGAAAGGTAGAGTTGTAGCAGTACTCGCCTATATGCAGCCACTTAACCCAAGCTTTCTGCTGTTCTGACACATAATTTCTCAAGTAGCCTTCCAACCACTTGTTCACCACTTCTGTCTGCCCATCAGTTTGGGGGTGATAACTCGTGCTTGGAGTGAGCACAGTACCACTCATTCTGAAAACTTCTTGCCAAAAGGTACTTAGGAACTTGCTGTCCCTATCACTTACAATATTCTTTGGCAACCCATGAAGCCTAAACACTTCTCGAAAAAACAAATCTGCAACTTGGGCTGCAGAAAAAGTGCTGGTAATGGCAAAGAAATGAGCAAACTTGGTTAATCTGTCAACTACCACGTAGATGCAATCCTTCCCTTGGGCCTTGGGCAACCCAGTGATGAAATCCATTGAAATGCTTTCCCATTTTTGATTGGGAATTGGAAGTGGTTGCAGCAAACCGGCTGGCAATGTATGCTCATTTTTATTTGCTTGACAAACAGGACATTCCTGAATGTAGCGTTGAACCTCTCTCTTCAAACCTTTCCAAGAAAACCTTTCTCGGATCTGCCTATAGGTCTTGAAAAAACCTTGGTGACCAGCAACTGGAATGTCATGAAAATTCAAAAGAATCTTCTTCTTGAGCTTAGAATCAGCCACCAGAAAGATTCTTCCCTTATACTGAATCAATCCCTCAACCACCTGGTACTTTTCATCATGGAAAGTACCTTCCAGAATGCTGGTTGCAAACTGATTTTTGGCATAATCAGCAAGCAACATGTCCCTCCAATCTGCAGTAAGCTCACACAATGAGCTCAGATGAGGCCTTCTGGAGAGAGCATCGGCCACGACATTATTTTTTCCTTTGACATATTCAATGTCAAAGTCGTAAGCTTGAAGCTTACTCACCCATTTCTGTTGCCTCTCATTTAAATCCTTCTGGTGCATAAAATGCTTGAGGCTATTGTGGTCGGTCTTAACTACGAATTTATTCCCCACCAAGTACTGCCTGAACTTGGCTAATGCATGCATAATAGCAAGCATTTCTTTATCATAGATTGAGTATGTCCTCTCCACACCCCGTAACTTTCTACTTTCAAACACGATAGGGTGTTTGTCTTGCATCAGGACAGCCCCCACTCCTTCACCTGAAGCATCACATTGCAGCTCGAATGGCTTGGAGAAATCCGGGATAGCCAAGACTGGACACGAACTCATGATCTTCTTGAATTTATCAAACACAATTTGAGCCTTTTCTGACCAAGCAAAGGCTCCCTTTTTGGTGAGATCAGTAAGGGGAGCAGCATTCTGTGAATACCCCTTTACGAATCTCCGATAAAATCCACAAAGACCCAGAAAACCTTTCAACTGGGTCAAGCTCTCAGGAGGTGGCCAATCAACTACTGCTTTGATTTTTTTCGGATCCACCTTTACTCCCTCAGCACTGATTATGTGGCCAAGGTACAGTAACTCCACCATTCCAAATTCACATTTGGAAGCTTTGGCAAATAAGCTCTCAGATTCCATGATACTAAGCACATCCTCCAAGTGCTTGAGGTGATCCTCCCAAGTCTTGTTGTAGATCAGAATATCATCAAAAAATATCAGCACAAACCTTCGTAACTGATTCTGAAAGACACGGTTCATGCAAGACTGAAAGGTGGCCGGAGCGTTAGTCAACCCAAATGGCATGACTAAGAATTCAAAATGTCCATAGTGACATCTGAAAGCTGTCTTTTCCACATCTGATCCCCTCATTCGTATCTGATGGTAACCCGACCTCAGATCAATCTTCGAAAAGAACTTAGCCCCATGTAGCTCATCAATGAGCTCATCTATCCTGGGAATGGGGTATCTATTTTTTATTGTGCTTTGGTTCAAAGCACGATAGTCCACGCACATGCGCATGGTACCATCCTTCTTTTTCACAAGAACCACTGCAGATGCAAAAGGGCTCTTGCTTGGGCGTATGAAACCCATCTCCAAAAGTTCCCGAATATTCTTCTCGATCTCATCCTTTTGTCTCTTCGGATACCGATATGGAGTTGTGATCACCGGTTTAGCTCCTTCTTTGAGCTCTATGATGTGTTCTGAACCTCGATCAGGAGGAGGTCCCGGGGGTAAATCAGCAAACACTTTACTCTTCTTGGTGAGTAAAGACTGAATATCTGGAGGATGCTCTATTTTCGTTTCAACGGGACTAGCTGGAAGAATCATGCACTCCGCAGCCCACTCCACTTGATCATGATGTATCAACTTCGCCATCCTCTTGAATGACACAATCCGAGGGCCACCATTTGACATCCCTCTCAACACCACCTTCTTTCCATCGGATTGAAATTTCAACTCCATAGTTTGCAGATTTAGAGAGATCTCTCCAAGAGATCGCAGCCATTGAATGCCAAGGACAGCATCCGTATCTCCAATATTGACCACGTAGAAGTCATCCTTGACTTCGTAATTGCCCAATTGCATTGACATGTTCGGAATCCTCTTGGTGCATGAGATGTGAAACCCATCCGCAACCATAACTTTGAACCCTTCAAAGTCTTCTGTTTGCAATCCTTTCTTTGCCACCACAACTTCATCTATGAAGTTATGTGTTGCTCCAGTGTCAATTAAAGCAACAATACGTTGCCCTTTGATCATCCCACGAACTTTAAAGGACTCATTCTTTTGGAAGCTCGAAAGTTGAGCCAATGTACCACCACTTTCTTTTTCACCTTCAGACTCTTCTGGGGTATTTTCTTCATCGCTGTCCTCAAAATCAGCTTGCTGATCAGAAAAATCAGAATTGCTTTCATCAGCTGTATAGAACTCAATTTGATGAATTTTAGCACCCTTTGGGCACACATGATCTTGGGACCATTTTTCCCTACAACGGAAACATAACCCCTTCCTTCGGAGTTCATTGATAGTCTCTGGATCCAATCTTGAGCCATGGGGTTTCTGTGGTTTAAACTCCTTATGGTGAGGCTTTTGATGAAACTTTTTCCCTCTATCCCCTTTGTGAAAGGCTGGTTTGGAAGGAAACTTTGCTTTGGGAGCAGCCCACTCCATGTTTCTAGCTTTTTCATTGCTTCTTGTAAGGACGGTGGATCAAAAGCTTTGATCCAACCCTTGAGTGGCTCCATCAATCCTTCAGTGAATAGGATCACTAATCTTCTTTCTGTAATTCCAGTGACCATAACTGAAAGTCTTTGAAACTCAGCTATGTAGGCTTCAACAGTGCCATACTGTCTCAACTGTGCCAACTCCCTAAAATGCACTTCTGGATCCTTCTTCTCGAACCTCTCAATGAGCCTGGTAGTGAACTCCTCATAAGTTGTGATAGACCGATGACCCAGAGTAATTAAGCCATGGTACCACCACTTGTGCGCCACCCCATCAAGGTGTAACGTAGCGAACTTGATCGCTTCTTCTTCTGCCATAGGTCTGAGAGCTAGATAGTTATCCAGCTTCTGAATCCAAGCTCGGGCTGAACTGGAATCACTCCCGTCAAAGTGTGGAAGTGTCACCTTGTTGACAGCTTGGTACAAGTCTCCTTGATTTGTTGGTCTTCTTTGATCATAGTGTCTCCATTGTCCTTTATTTTTCCTTTTATGATCCATGAAATCATTATAGGACATATCCATCCTGATGTCGGCAGGTAGAGAATCATACTCTGCACGACCCAGTCTCAACTGCTCCACGAATGAAGCATTCTCTTCAGGATCTGGCTGATTGTTTACAAGTGCCAAAAAGGTGGGTTTGAACGGCCTGGAGGAAATGTAAGTGTTGTTTGACACCGTCCGAGCTGCATGCTCATCATGCTGGTTGGAAGCACTATGCTCCCCTCTATGCCCTGAGTTGTTCTGTGGAGTGGTGTTCTGACCCACTTTCCCCATCATGAAAGATACCATGTCCATCAAGGCATCCATCTTTCTTTCAAATCTCTTTCCTGGACTCATGGATCTTTCTCTCCCATCTCTCCCTTTTCCACTGTCATCTCTGTTGTTGGTAATCCTCTCGTTACCCCCAATTGACCTCTCACCTTCTGCCATGTCTGTTTCCTGAGAAGACTCCAAATGAGCCCTCAAGGTTCTTGAAGCTGTCTGACCTTCTGGAGGTTGATAAAGCTGGAACTGTTTTCCAACCTTCTTGTCTTCTCTTGCAAAGTACCTCTTTTCTCTGTCACTCATAGACGGATTGTTCACAGGATGGCAAGATCTTGGCTCTGATACCACTGGAATATTCCAAACCAATTTTTTTTTTTATTTTTCAATTAACAGATTTCAAACAATGCACCCATTAAGGTTAGAAGATAAACCAAAACGTGCAGAAAGCAACTCTAACCAGAATGTACACCAGGATCCCGATGTGGGCAAGGTGTGAGCATTGGTCAGAGGATCTGAATTAAACTGCTTATGCAAAAAGCAACTCTAACCAAGGATGGCACCGATGATGGTGAGCATATGGTCAGAGGATCTTCTTCTCTAAATACAGAAAGGAACTCAACGTCAAGAATGTGCTTTCCAAACCAAGATGGAATGGGAGCTACCATATGACGGAGATGCTAACTATGTTGAAAGTAAACTCAACACCAAGTATGTGCTACCCAATTCCAGAGTGGAAATGAGGCGACCATATGGCGGAGATATACAGAAATACAATGCAGCTTCAGAATGTAAAGAAAGATTAAGAGAAATGCTGACAGTACTACTGTTCAGCTTACAAAATATCAGAAGATGCCTGCAATAAACAAGATTAGAAGCTCTCCACTGCTGCAATAATAGATATGATCATTCCAAGGTTAATTATGACCTTCCAGATACAACTCTTCACCAAAATACAGATTACTCAAGACTGATATAACAAAACAACAACGTAATATGCATAACCAGCAACCCTAGAATCCACTAAAATGCTCACAACTCACTCAATACTTGCCAGAATGACATGAGACCTGATGCAAACGAAAGCTATAATGATGGCAATGAGGACTAGACCAAGAAACAGCTAACAAATCGAAGTATTCTTTTTTCTAAACATTTGCCAGGCAGACCAGAATGGTGCGGCCAATAGAGAGAAGCGATTTTGCTTTTAAAAAATAAACACTCAATATTAAAATCTGAATCTTTGCAAGAAGGGTCGCCCCTATCAAGGAAACTCAATGAATCAATACCCAGAACGACTGTATTTTTATTTTCAGATTTATGAGTGAAACTACAGATTCAGCTTGACTTCAGCAACTTCAAAATGAGACTGAAATGCAAATCTAGAACTCCAAAAATGCAAGATACTCAACTGAAATGCAAGATAAACCTATTACAAACTATCTCTCAACTAGTTGCTATCTTTCAAGCAAGAAGAAGAGCCAAGCTAGGAGGCATTCATTCCTCAAAGCAATCCCAAAGCCATTCCGGCAGCATAACAATATTATAAAACATAAGATCCTCAAATGAGAACCCAAGGCTGTCTTTTATAAGCTTCTGTGAACCTTCCTGGAAACCCTAACTTCTTTTCCAAAGTCAAAACCCTAATCCTAAGAAATGGCGTCCTTTTCCAAGCATCTTTAATTTTGACTTTATTAAATTTCTCACTTAAATAAATGCGTCCTCCTTAAGGCTTAGTTTTGACTTGATAAATTCAA
>CM021107.1:196372795-196422242 GCA_007115665.2 Sequoiadendron giganteum | reverse complement strand
GATTCCATCATCCTCATAAATGTCTAATAGCTAAAACGACCCTACCTGATCGATGTTCTCGCCTTCACTCACGTTCACCTATTCCTGCGTTCAATTGCACTTGAATTTTATCAGCAATGAGAAACCCCAAATTTAATAAAAATGCATTTCAAATCATTTAATTTGCATTTTCATTTCCATTTCAATTTAAATTTCACTTTCAATTTCATTTCAATTTCAATTTTAAATAATCGTCTTATATAAACATTAAAAAACTCATAATTAATAATTGCATTTAAATAATTAATAAAATCAGTACGTGACATGCTTCCCCTCTTGGAAGAGACATTGTCTCGATGTCTTATTAATCATTCAATAATCATAGCATCTCAATCAATAAAGCATAGTATCTCAATAAGTAGAACATAGTATCTCCATCATAATGAAAGAGTAGCTAACAACATAGTTCTCAAAAACATAAGCATAAAAAAATCATAGTAGCATCCACGCTATCAAAGTTCACAACATGTGAATCAAAAACCAGAGTATCAAGTATATCTGCATCAAGAAAATACTAATCTATTAAAGAAAATGAGGAAAATGACGGTCAATCATCTCATAATCCTCCCATGTAGCACTATCCTCAGTATACTAATCCCATTCGACCTTGTACTGAGTACTATCCCTGTTATGCAGCTTAATGCTACGCCTATCTAGGATTCAGATGGGCTCCACTAGCACCACCCCTAGGTCTTGTACCTGTAATGAATGCCAATCAACAATATGAGATGCATCACGATGGTATGGTTTCAATAAAGAAACATTGAATACATTATGGAGTTGAGCTAGAGCAAGTGGTAATGCTAGTCTATAAGCAACTGGATAAATAACTTCTAGTACATCAAAGGGTCCCACAAATATCAGAGCCAACTTTGATGATTTCCCAAATGAGATAGAGCTCTTAGGAGGCTTAACCCTCAAAAAGACTTTATCTCCCACAGCAAACTGTCTGAAAGTCCTGTTTCTATCAGCATAGATCTTCTGTCTATCGACTACTTCCATCATCCTACCCTTGATCAACTTCATTTGCTCATCCATTTCCTTGAGCATATCTAGACCAATGATGATCCTATCTTCCATCCTATCTCAACTAATGGATGTGTGACATTTCTGTCCATAAAGTGTCTCAAAAGGTGCCATACCCAAAGATGCATGAAATGAGTTGTTGTAGGAAAAATCAACCAATGGAAAATATTCCTCCCACTTGTACTGCTGATCCATGCAGTACATCCTCAGTAAATCCTCAACAACCTGATTGACCCTTTCTATTTGGCCATCAGTTTGTGGGTGATATGCAGAACTAAAATTCAATTTAGTTCCTAAAGCTGCATTTAGTGTAGTCCAGAACCTAGATGTCATCCTGGTATCCCTATCAGAAATAATGGTCTATGGTACACCATGCAATAGGAATATCTCTTGCACAAATTTGTTCGCAAGAGTCAATGATCCATCCTTTAGATTCCCAGGTATGACATGTGAAACCTTCGTTAGCTTATCAACAACTACTAAGATGGTATCATGCATATTCCTACTCAAAGGTAATCCTTGGATAAAATCCATACTGATTACTTGCCACTTATAATCACTTTTATCGTGGGGATAGAAAAGTCTTGCTGGATGCACATGCTCAACTTTGACTCATTGGCATTCCAAACATCTAGCCACAAACTCCATAACATCTTTCTTGAGCTTAGGCCAAAAATACAAAGTCTTCAACTTTGCTACCATCTTCGTAACTCTTGGATGTCTTGAGTAAGGTGCATCATGTAGTTCCTCAAGAATCAACTTCCCCAAGTCTCCACCCTCAGGGATATACATCCCTCCCTGATATCTCAAAATACCATCATACTCCATCACATACCCATCAAATCTATGATCTGAAGGATCTGTCTCTAAGGCTTGCTTGACCCTGTTATAATGCTCATCTGCCGGAAGATACTGCAACACTTGCTATCTCAAATTTGACCTTGTGGTCAACATAGCAGAGAGATGTCTTCTCCTGCTAAGAGCATCTGAAACTTTGTTTTCCTTACCCTTGAATAAAATCCATACTAATTACTTGCCACTTATACTCACGTATATCGTGGGGATACAAAAGTCATGCTAGATGCACATGATCAACTTTGACTCGCTGGCATTCTAAACATCTAGTCACAAAATTCATAACATGTTTCTTGAGCTTAGGCCAAAAATACAAAGTCTTCAACTCTGCTACCATCTTCATAACTCTTGGATGCCCTGAGTAAGGTGAATCATGTACATCCTCAAGAATCAACTTCCTCAATTCTCCACCCTCAGGGATATAAATCCTTCCCTGATATCTCAAAATACCATCATACTCCATCACATATCCATCAAATCTATGATCTGAAGCATCTGCCTCTAAGGCTTGCTTGACCTTGTTATAATGCTCATCTGCTGGAAGATACTGCAACACTTGTTGTCTCAAATTTGACCTTGTAGTCAACATAGCAGAGAGATGTCTTCTCCTACTAAGAGCATCTGAAACTCTATTTTCCTTACCCTTGATATACTCAAAACCAAAATCATACTCACATAGGTTCTCAAGCCACCTCCTCTATCTCGCATTGAGGTTCGGCTGTGTAAAGATATACTTAAGTCCTAAATGATCTGTCTTAAGCTCAAATGGTTTCCCTAGGAGATAATGTCTGCACATTTGTAATGCATGTACAATAGCTGCAAGCTCAAGATCATGTGGCGCATAATTCAATTCATATTGTTTCAATTTTCTGGACTCATATGCAACCACCTTCCCTTCCTACATCAACACAACTCCTACACCTTCACCTGAAGCATATGTAATCACTATGAAGTTCCCCTTAGGATCTGGTATAGTCAACACTGGTGCCGATGTCAACTTCTCTTTAAGAATTTGAAATGCTTCCTCGCACTTCTCAGTCCACTCAAATTTTCATCCCTTCTTCTGAAGAGAAGTAATAGGTGTTGCAATCCTAGAAAATCCTTTCACATATTTCCTATAGAATCCTACAAGTCCCATGAAACTACAAACTTCAGTAACACTCTGCGGTGTTGGCCAATCAACTATTGCCTCTATCTTCGCCAGGATCAACTGAGATTCCCTCAATAGATATGACATGTCCCAAATAATGAACCTTCTTCTGAAAGAAAGTGCACTTTGAAAACTTACCAAAAAGCTTCCGATCTCTTAGTCGTTGCAAGACTATTCTCAAGTGCTTCTCATGCTCCTCTTCTGTCTTAGAGTAAATAAGAATATCATGAATGAATATAAGCACGAAATCATCTAAACAATATCTAAGGATGTTGTTCATAAGATTCATTAATGTCATTGGACCATTCGTTAGACCAAAAGGTACCACTGTGAACTTGTAGTGTCCATACCGAGTTCAAAAAGTTGTCTTTGGAATATCCTCATCCTTAATCCTTAGCTGGTGGTAACATGATCTAAGATCAATCTTAGAAAGAATTGTGGCCCCTTTCATCTGATCAAATAACTCATATATCCTAAGCAAATGATACCTGTTCTTAATGGTAACCTTGTTCAGCATCCTGTAATCAATACACAGTCTCAAGGTCCCATCCTTCTTATTAACGAAGATTATTGGTGCACCCCATGGGGATACACTTGGTCTAATAAATCCCTGTTTCAGTAACTCTTGCAATTGAACCTTCAGTTCATATAACTCTGTAGTAGTCATTATGTATGGAGCGTTGGATTGAGACTCAGTTCTAGGTAAAATTTCAATCGAGAAATCAAATTCTCTCTTTGATGGTAACTCAATAAGTTCTTCAGGAAAGATATCCAAGATCTCCCTGTGAACTGGATAGCCCTCTGAACTTTGCTAGACATTATCCAAGTCAATCACCAATATAGCATATATGGAACATCCTTTCTGATGTGCTTTCTTTAGCTGTATGGCTGAGATATGTCTCAACTCTAGAGGCTCTCGAGATCCTAAAATCTCCACTGGATGTCCAAAATCATCCAAACAACTCACAATCTTATTCTCACAGTTCACTATAGCTTTATACTTAGTTAACCAATTGATCCCTAGGATCACATCATATGAACCCAACGGTGCTACATATAGGTTAAATTGGGTTTGGAAATTAGGTAGCTCTAAATCGTTGCATGATCTAGACATGAATCTACCCTCTTCTCTGCTCGATTTCCATACTAAACCATCCATGAATGTGATATATAACCAGGTCTAATAGGTAATTTAGTGCAACTACTTTAGGATCAATAAAGCATTCTGTAGCTCCTATATCTATCAAAATAGAAACTAATTGACCAAAAAAGCTACCCATCAACTGAATAGGTGAAGCCTGAAAGTCTGCTTGATGGTTGTCAACTGCTACATATATCTGGTGTTGCGGTGCTCGTTGATCATTCACTTTCTTGTTTCCACCATAGATTCCTTCTCCTTTATCCCGAGTTTTTGTTCCTCTCTTCAGGTTCCTTATTTGTTGATTCTTATTACCCCTCTGGTTATTACTGTTATTATTCTAGAACTTCCTGTTTCCAAATCCAGGTTTAGAATTTGCACTCTTTCTATAGTTTGTGACCTGTTGCAACTTTTGTTCCTATTTTATGGCCTTCTCAAAGATCTCATCCATAGTCAATGGATTATGAATATCCACATCAGCTCCATCTGTGGCCTCAGTCTTAGGATTAATTTCTGAATACGGAACTGCTCATCCATCTGATACTATGGTACGTACTTCAGGAGATTAGTGAACCTCTCCTAGTACTGAGTAACTGTCAAACCACCATGTGTCAGATTCTGAAACTCTGTCATCTTCCTATCAAAGAATAGTTGTGGAAGCCATCTCTTCCTGAAAACTTGCAGGAACACTTCCCATGTAGTTCCACCTAGTAGTAACTTCTTTTTAGTCTTCTCATTATCCCACCAAGTAGCAGCTTCTCTAGTAAGGTGATATGCAGCCCAAACTGCCTTGGTTTCATTGGACATATTCCTGAGCTCAAATTACTTTT
Source organism: Sequoiadendron giganteum (assembly GCA_007115665.2). Classification (NCBI taxonomy): domain Eukaryota; kingdom Viridiplantae; phylum Streptophyta; class Pinopsida; order Cupressales; family Cupressaceae; genus Sequoiadendron; species Sequoiadendron giganteum. Next base: position 196,417,204 of record CM021107.1, on the reverse strand, counting down.
GCATTTCAATTACCCAAGCTTTAGCTCCATCACCTATAGTCTTACCATCAAAATTGGGTGGTGCTACCCTTTTTAAGTCCTTCGGCAACTCCCCTTCAATCCTTGCTTGAGGATTTGGTGGTTCTTGAACCCTTGGATTCTCATTATTGGGTTGCTCTTGATTTCGGGGAATTTCATTACGAGGGTTTTGTCCTTCTCTGACTCCTTGAATTTCCTATTCCAAATTATCGATTCTAGAACCCTACTAATTCAAAAGACTAAGAATCTGATCCAACCTGTCATTCTCATTACTTGCAGCAACTCATTTTCCTCTTGTACCCATTATGTATCAACAATTCGTGCATCAAGGAATGTTTCTTTAGTGTAATGGACAAAAGACCCTAGTGTTCAAACCTAGCTCTAATACCAAATGTAAAGAGCGCAACTCTTTAATTGAAAACATCGATAATACTTTAAATAAATTCATTTATATTCAAAAGAAATTTGAAACTTCATTCATTAGACCTCATAAAATCTATACGATTTCAAAACAACGACTTAAAGTCGATAAATAGATTCATAATAATACTTCCAGTTAAATTCAAACACGTGTCATATTACATGACATTGATAATAATACAAAAGTATTTGTAACATAACTTTACAATTCGAGACTTAGGCTTTCTGTCACCTTAAGCTCTACAATACATATTTCAAGAAATAAATAATACATAAATGAAGAAAAAATCCTTTGTTCTTCAATCCAATAGCATATCTTCAATAATGAGGATGAGAACAAGAATCAGGCACCTTTTTCGCCAAACCTCGAAGCTTACGCTTCCCCGAAATTCCTTAGTCATTCAAAGAATACCCGACCCTACATGAATCGCTTAGCAAAAAGCAGTCGACAAGCAAGATGGAATCTAGTGCGTGCCTAGTATAACTAGTAAAACCACAAGGATTTCATTTTTCTAAATCATTTAAGAAACAAGCAAGTTCGATACTAGGATATGGTAGAGATTTAATTCATTCCATCTATTTCAATGGTCCTTAAGTTACTTGGCCAAGTAAAATGTCATCCACGACAAATAAAAGAAGTTTTGGAAAAGCAAAACTGCACTCTCTAATAACCCATATTCGGCAACCATCCTGGAAGGTAACTTTCCAAACACATGACATGCACATTCATTTATCAAGCATGCATGGTTCCATTCAAATAAATATGATCTTTCACAAACATCTTTAACGAAAATCTTGGTTCAAGCTAAAATAGTTCTAATGCAGTATTTTCATCATTTTAAAATACAAACATCATTAAATTAATATTTAAATCGAATAATTAAAATAACAAAAAGAAGGTGTATCTCAAGTATGTAAATTAAATACATATTTAAATAGGCATAAATGAGCACACGTTCTTTCGGTTTATTTACTCATTTAATTGTTTTCACTTCGAAATAATCCTATTCTAATTCATTTTGTTTTCAAATATTTCATATTTTAATTTACTTGATTTATTTTATGTTTTTCACATTCCAGAAAATAAAATAATTACTTTTTCAAAAACACATTTAGTAACTCATTTTTATTTCTATTTCGTAATAATTTGAGTTTCGTTCTAAAAAAAAACATTGATTTTAACTTTTATTTTGCAAACACATTTAATATACAAAAAGTATTTTATCATAATCTTTATCTTTTATGTTTCATTCATTGTGAAATTTAAATCTATCTGTTGCTGTTTGGTTTTTCAAAAGCTTTTCTAAATCTAAATGAAATATACGTTTTTTTATGTGAATGTTTTTAAATCAGAATGATAATCAACTATCTTTGATTGTTTTCTATTCAAATTTATTTTACAATTTTCTATTTCTAATTTGTTCAATGGTTTTCTGGTAAAATCAAAGTTTTATGTTTGAAATTTCATCAGAATTTAATGGAAACAGTGATAATTTTTAATAGATAATATAAAAATAGAATCTGGTGATTGATCTTTTCCTAAATTTTATAAAAACAGATATTTTCTTTCCAATTCAAAACTAAAATACAAGAAATAGAAAAGAATTTTAACTCATTATTAAATTGACTGTGAATTTATTTTCATTATATCTACCTGGCAATTTCCTAAATCTAGAAATGATTATTTGTCTCCTCTATTATTTTTGTTCTATACTTTTTGTTGTAAATTCCCTTTGTCTCCATTGTGCAAGAGGTAAAGAAGAATCAAATTTCAAAAACAAAGACTCTTTGTTTTATCTTTCTTTAGTTGGTTGTGTCCCTTCTTCAACCCATGCCCTTTCCTTCCCTTCTCCTTGTGGGCTTGGAAGACTAGAAAATCTCCAAACTAATTAATACTTTGTTGTTCGAGCTCTCTTTTCCTTTCTAGGCGCATCACCATTCCTTCCTCTGGCTGCGCATGAGGGAGATAAATGTCCTAAAGATAAATAGAAATCAAACTAAGTATTGTCCTTCACTTCTCCTCTTCATACTGGTCGCGCCTGGGGAAATTTAGATCTCCTCATTCAGATTCCAATTAAATGGAAGCTACTTTTTGGCATAAGAATCAACAACAACTCGTAAATAAAAAAAACAGACTCTCTCCTGGCCGCCTCTCCCTATCCTCACTTGTGTCCACGCATGCAAGGTGATTAGCATCAAAATGATATCAAATTCCCTTTTCTTTTATTGGTTGTGCCCCCCCCTCCCCCAAAGCTAGAGAAATCCAATCAAAATATATATCAAACTGTGTGTTTTCTGTCCAACTCCCAAAACGGATTTTCACTCTCCTCTTCCAATTTCGAATTTCTTCTCTATCTATTTTTTTCTCAAGCAAAGATGATGGAGTTATTCACAAATCCAGATCCACTTTCATAGCTTTGATCTCTAGTCAACATTTATCAAAACTCCAAATTTAAATTTTTGATTGCATTCAATTGATTGAAAGATATTTTCTTCAATTTGTTAACTGCAATTTAAATTCCAAATCAAATTTGAACGTAATTTGTTTTTCTAATTTTCATTAAATAACTTGTTTTAATTTTTCATTTATTTCTTCAAAAAAGCTTTCCAATATTAATAACACTAAATATTTACATTTTAATAAATTTTCACAACTAAAAGTGTATTCTATTAATTTGAAATAACAACATTATTATTCTTAACTAATAACAAAATATTGACACAAGAAATTCAATTTATTTAAATAATATCAATTTCTTCACAAAAATAATCAAATCGTCATTTAAAGCAACATATATTTGAGAAGTCATTTAAACATATTTTAAATTTGCAAATATAATCATCACAAAAATACATTAAAATAATAACTAAGTGTGTGTGTGAGATTCCATCATCCTCATAAACGTCTAATGGTTAAAATGACTCTACTTGATCAATGTTCTCACCTTCACTCACGTTCACCTATTCCTGCGTTCAATTGCACTTGAATTTTATCAGCAATGAAAAACCCCAAATTTAATAAAAATGCATTTCAAATCATTTCATTTGCATTTTCATTTCAATTTCAATTTAAATTTCACTTTCAATTTCATTTCAATTTCAATTTTAAATAATCGTCTTATATAAACATTAAAAATCTCACGATTAATAATTGCATTTAAATAATTAATAAAATCAGTACGTGACATCCTTCCCCTTTTGGAAGAGACATCATCTCGATGTCTTATTAATCATTCAATAATCATAGCATCTCAATCAATAAAACATAGTATCTCAATAAGTAAAACATAGTATCTCCATCATAATGAAATAGTAGCTAACAACATAGTTCTCAAAAACATAAGCATAAACAAATCATAGTAGCATCCACGCTATCAAAGTTCACAACATATAAATCAAAAACCAGAGTATCAAGTATATGCGCATAAAGAAAATACTAATCTATGAAAGAAAATGGGGAAAATGACGGTCAATCGTCTCAGAATCCTCCCATGTAGCACTACCCTCAGTATACTAATCCCACTGGACCTTGTACTGAGTACTATCTTTATTACGTAGCTTAATGCTATGCCTGTCTAGGATTCGGATGGGCTCCACTAGCACCACCCCTAGGTCTTTTACCTATAATGAATGCCAATCAACAATATGAGATGCATCACGATGGTATGGTTTCAATAAAGAAACATTAAATACATTATGGATTCAAGATAGAGTAGGTGGTAATGCTAGTCTATAAGCAACTGGATTAATAACTTCTAGTACATCAAAGGGTCCCACAAATCTCAGAGCCAACTTTGATGATTTCCCAAATGAGATAGAGCTCTTATGAGGCTTAACCCTCAAAAAGACTTTATCTCCTACAACAAACTATCTGAAAGTCCTATTTCTATCAGCATAGCTCTTCTGTCTATCGACTGCTTCCTTCAACCTACCCTTGATCAACTTCATTTTCTCATCCATTTCCTTGAGCATATCCGGACCAATGATGATCCTATCTTCCATCCTATCCCAACTAATGGATGTGCGACATTTCTGTCCATAAAGTGTCTCAAAAGGTGCCATACCCAAAGATGCATGAAATGAGTTGTTGTAGGAAAAATCAACCAATGGAAAATATTCCTCCCACTTGTACTGCTGATCCATGCAGTACATCCTCAGTAAATCCTCAACAACCTGATTGACAGTTTTTGTTTAGCCATCAGTTTGTGGGTGATATGCAGAACAAAAATTCAATTTAGTTCCTAAAGATGAATTCAGTGTAGTCGAGAACCTAGATGTCATCCTAGTATCCGTATCAAAAATAATGGTCTCTGGTACATCATGCAATCGGAATATCTTTTGCACAAATTTCTTCGCAAGAGTCAATGATCCATCCTTCATATTCCCAGGTATGAAATATGAAACCTTCATTAGCTTATCAAAAACTACTAAGATGGTATCATGCCTATTCCTACTCAAAGGTAATCTTTGGATAAAATCCATATTGATTACTTGCTACTTATACTGAGGTATATCGTGGGGATACAAAATTCCTGCTGGATGCACATGCTCAGCTTTGACTTGCTGGCATTCCAAACATCTAGCCACAAACTCCATAACATATTTTTTGAGCTTAGGCCAAAAATACAATGTCTTCAACTCTGCTACTATCTTCATAACTCCTGGATGCCCTGAGTAAGGTGCATCATGTACTTCCTCAAGAATAAACTTCCTCAAGTCTCCACCCTCAAGGATATACATCCTTCCCTGATATCTCAAAATACCATCATACTCCATCACATATCCATCAAATCTATGATCTAAAGGATCTGCCTCTAAGGCTTGCTTGACCCTATTATAATACTCATCTTTTGGAAGATATTGTAACACTTGCTGTCTCAAATTTGACCTTGTGGTCAATATAGCAGAGAGATGTCTTCTTCTGCTAAGAGAATTTGCAACTCTATTTTCCTTACCATTAATATACTCAATACAAAAATCATACTCACTTAGGAACTCAAGCCACCTCATTTGTCTCAATTGAGGTTCGGCTATGTAAAGATGTACTTAAATCCTTAATGATCTGTCTTAAGCTCAAATGATTTCCCTAGGAGATAATGTCTCCACATCTACAATGCATGTACAATAGCTGCAAGCTCAAGATCATGTGGCGCATAATTCAAGTCATATTGTTTCAGTTTTCTAGACTCATACGCAACCACCTTCCCTTCTTGCATCAACACAATTCCTACACCTTCACCTGAAGCATCTGTAATCACCATGAAGTGCCCATTAGGATCTGGTATAGTCAACACTGGTGCCGATGTCAACTTCTATTTAAGATTTTGAAATTATTCCTTGCACTTCTTAGTCCACTCAAATTTCCTTCCCTTATCCGGAAGAGAAGTAATAGGTGCTAAAATCCTGGAAAATCCTTCCACATGTTTCTTGTAGTATCTTGCAAGTCCCATGGAACTACGAAATTTAGTAACACTCTACGGTGTTGGCCAATCCACTATTTCCTCTATCTTCACAGGATCAACTGAGATTCCCTCAACAGATATGACATGCCCCAAATAATGAACCTTCTTCTGAAAGAAAGTACACTTCGAAAACTTACCAAAAAACTTTCGATCTCTTAGTTGTTGCAAGACTATTCTCAAGTGCTTCTCATGCTCCTCTTCTATCTTAGAGTAAATAAGAATATCATCAATGAATATAAGCTCAAAATCATATAAACAATCTCTAAAGATGTTGTTCATAAGATTCATGAATGCCACTGGAGCATTCGTTAGACCAAAAGGTACCACTGTGAACTCGTAGTGTCCATACCACGTTGGGAAAGCTGTCTTTGGAATATCCTCATCCTTAATCCTTAGCTGGTGGTAACATGATCTAAGATCAATCTTAGCAAGAATTGTGGCCCCTTTCATCTCATCAAATAACTCATCTATCCTAAGCAAAGGATACATGTTCTTAATGGTAACCTTGTTCAACATCCTGTAATCAATACACAGTCTCAAGGTCCCATCCTTCTTATTAATGAAGATTACCGGTGCACCCCATGGGGATACACTTGGTCTAATAAATCCCTGTTTCAATAACTCTTGCAATTGAACCTTCAGTTCATATAATTCTGTAGTAGTCATTATGTATGGAGCCTTGGATTGAGACTCGGTTCTAGGTAAAAGTTCAATCGAGAAATCAAATTCTATCTTCGGTGGTAACTCAATAAGTTCTTCAGGAAAGATATATATCCAAGAACTCCCTAAGAACTAGATAGCCCTCTGGACTTTGTTGGACATTATCCAAGTCACTCACCAATATAGCACATATGGAACATCCTTTCCGATGTGCTTTCTTTAGCTGCATGGTTGAGATATGTCTCAACTCTAGAGGCTCTTGAGATCCTAAAATCTCAACTGGATGTCCAAAATCATCCAAACAACTCACAATCTTATTCTCACAGTTCACTATAGCTTTATGCTTAGTTAACCAATTGATCCCTAGGATCACATCATATGAACCCAACGGTGCTACATATAGGTTAAATTGGGTTTGGAAACTAGGTAGCTCTAAATCGGTGCATGATCTAGAAATGAATCTACCCTCTTCTCTACTCGATTTCCACATTGAACCATTCATGAATGTGACATATAACCAAGTCTAATAGGTAATTTAGCAACTACTTTAGGATCAATAAAGCATTCAATACCTCCTGTATCTATCAAGATAGAAACTAATTGACCAAAAAGCTTACCCATCATCTGAATAGGTGACGCCTAAAATTCTACTTGACGATTGTCAACCGTTGCATGGATTCTGTGTTGCGGTGCTCGCCGATCATTCCCACCTCGCTGACCTCCTGTACGCTGAGTGCAATTGGAGGCATAGTGACCTCCTCCATAATTGTAACATGCACCTTGTGGCCCTACATGACCACCTGTCCTATTTCTAATATTGGAGAAGTTGGTGTTATTATTATTCACTTTCTTGTTTCCACCATAGCTTCCTTCTCCTTTATCCTGAGTGTTTGTTCCTCTCTTCAGGTTCCTTATCTGCTGATTGTTATTACCCCTCTGGTTATTACTGTTATTATTCTGGAACTTCCTGTGTCCAAATCTAGGTTTAGAATTTACACTCTTTCTATAATTTGCCACTTGTAACAACTTATGTTCCTATTTTATGGCCTTCTCAAAGACCTCATCCATAGTCAACGGATTATGAATATCCACATCAGCTCCAATCTATGGCCCCAATCCTAGGATGAATTTCCGAATACGGAACCGCTCATCCATCTAATTATGTGGTACGTAGTTTAGGAGATTAGTGAACCTCTCCCAGTACTGAGTAACTGTCAAACGACCATGTGTCAAATTCTGAAACTCTCTCATCTTCCTATCAAAGAATAGCTATGGAAGCCATCTCTTCCTGAAAAGTTGCAAGAACACTTCCCATGTAGTTCCACCTGATAGTAACTTCTTCTTAGTCTTCTCATTATCCCAACAAGTAGTAGCTTCTCTAGTAAGCTGATATGCAACCCAAACTACCTTGGTCTCATTGGACATATTCCTGAGCTCAAAGTACTTTTCCATTTCAATTACCCAGGCTTCAACTCCATCACCTATAGTCTTACCATCAATATTGGGCAGTGGTAGCCTTTTTAAGTCCTTCGCCAACTCCCCTTCAATCCTTGCTTGAGGATTTTGGTGGTTCTTCAACCCTTGGATTCTCATTATTGGGTTGCTCCTGATTTCGGGGAATTTCATTATGAGGGTTTTGTCCTTCTCTGACTCCTCAAAATTCTTGTTCTAGATTATCCATTCTGGAACCCTGCTGATTCAAAAGACTGAGAATTTGATCCAACCTGTCATTTTCATTACTTGCAGCAGCTCCTTTTCCTCTTGTACCCATTATGTATCAACAATTCCTGCATCAAGGAATGTTTCTTTAACGTAATGGACAAGCGAACCTAGTGTTCAAACCTAGCTCTGATACAAAATGTAAAGAGCAAAACTCTTTAATTCAAAAAATCAAAAAAATTTTAAATAAATTCATTTATATTCAAAAGAAATTTAAAACTTCATTCATTAGACCTCATAAAATCTATATGATTTCATAAAAATGACTTAAAGTCGATAAATAGATTCATAATACTTCCAGTTAAATTCAAACACATGTCATATTACACGACATTGATAAAATACATAAGTATTTGTAATATAAATTGAAAATTTGAGACAGGCTTTTTGTTTCCTTAAGCTCTACAATACATATTTCAAGAAATAAATAATACATAAATGAGGAAAAAATCCTTTGTTCTTCAATCCAATAGCATATCTTAAATAATGAAGACAAGAGCAAGAATTAGGCGCTTTTTCCGCCCAACCTCGAAGCTTACGCTTCCCCGAGATTCCTTAGTCATTCAAAGAATACCCAACCCTGCACAAATCGCTTAGCAAAAAGCAGTCGACAAACAAGATGGAATCTGGTGTGTGCCTAGTATAACTAGTAAAACCACAAACATTTTCATTTTTCTAATTCATTTAAGAAACAAGCAAGTTTGATACTAGGATATGGTAGAGAGTTCATTCATTCCATCTATTTCAATGGTCCTTAAGTTACTTGGCCAAGTAAAATGTCATGCATGACAAATAAAATAAGTTTTGGGAAAGAAAAACTACACTCTCTAATAACCCATATTCGGCACTCGTCCCAAAAGGTAACTTTCCAAACACATGACATGCACGTTCATTTATCAAGCATGCATGGTTCCATTAAAATAAATATAATCTTTCACAAACATCTTTAAGAACAATCTTGTTTCAAGCTAAAATGGTTGTAATGCAGTATTTTCATCGTTTTAAAATGCAAACATCATTAAATTAATATTTAAATTGAATAATTAAAATAACATAAAGAACGTGTATCTCAACTATGTAAATTAAATACATATTTAACCAGGCATAAATGAGCACACATTCTTTCGGTTTATTTACTCATTTAATTTATTTTCAGTTCGGAATAATCCTGTTCTAATTTGTTTTGTTTCCAAATTTTAATTTACTTGATTTATTTTCTATTTTTCACGTTTCGAGAAAATAAAATAATTACTTTTTCAAAAACACGTTTAATAAATCATTTTTATTTCTATTTCGTAATAATTTGAGTTTCGTTCTAAAAAAAAAATTGATTTTAACTTTTATTTTGCAAACACATTTAATATACAAAAAGTATTTTATCATAATCTTTATCTTTTATGTTTCATTCATTGTGAAATTTAAATCTATTTGTTGCTATTTGGTTTTTCTAAAGCTTTTCTAAATCTAAATGAAATATACTTTTTCTTTGTGAATCTTTTCTAAGTCAGAATAATAATCAACTGTGTTTGACTGCTTTCTATTCAAATTTATTCTACAATTTTTTGTTTCTAATTTGTTCAATGGTTTTCTAGTAAAATCGCAGTTTTATGTTTGAAATTTCATCAAAATTTAATTGAAATAGTGATAATTTTTAATAGATAATATAAAAATAAAATCTGGTTTTTGATCTTTTCCTAAATTTTATAAAAGCAGAGATTTTGTTTCCAATTCAAAACTAAAATACAAGAATTAGAAAAGAATTTTAACTCATTATTAAATTGACTGTGAATTTATTTTCATTATATCTACCTGGAAATTTCCTGAATCCGGAAATGATTATTTGTCTCCTCTATTCTTTATGTTCTATACTTTTTGCTATAAATTCCCTTTGTCTCCCTTACGCATGAGGTAAAGAAGAATCAAATTTCAAAAACAAAGATTCTTTGTTCTGTCTTTCTTTAGTTGGTTGCGTCCCTTCTTCAACCCACACCCTTTCCTTCCCTTCTCCTTGCGCGCTTGGAAGACTAGCAAATCTCCAGACTAATTAATACTTCGTTGTTTGAGCTCTCTTTTCCATCTTGGGTGGATCACCATTCCTTCCTCTGGCTACGCATGAGGGAGATAAATGTCTTAAAGATAAATAGAAATCAAACTAAGTATTGTCCTTCACTTCTCCTCTTCATACTAACCGCGTGTGGGGAAAGTCAGATCTCCTCATTCAGATTCTAGTTAAATGGAAGCTACTTTCAGATGTAAGAATCAACAACAACTCATAAATAAAACAAATAGACTCTCTCCTAGACGCCTCTCCCTATCCTCCCATGTGTCCACGCATGCAAGGTGATTAGCATGAAAATGATATGAAATTCCCTTTTCTTTTACTGGTTGCCCCCCCTCCCCCCCAAAGTCAGATAAATCCAATCAAAATATAAATCAAACTGTGTGTTTTTTGTCCAACTCCCAAAATGGATTTTCACTCTCCTCTTCCAATTTCGAATTTCTTCTCTGTCTATTTTTTTCTCATGCAAAGATGATGGAGTTATTCACAAAGCTAGATTCAATTTCATAGCTTTCATCTCCAGTCAACATTTATCAAAACTCCAAGTTTAAATTTTTGATTGCATTCAATTGATTGAAAGATATTTTCTTCAATTTGTTAACTGCAATTTAAATTCCAATTCAAATTTGAACGTAATTTGTTTTTCTAATGTTCGTTAAATACCGTGTTTTAATTTTCGTTTATTTCTTCAACAAATCTTTCCAATATTAATAACAGTATTTTAGATTTTAATAAATTTTCACAATTAAAAGTCTATTCTATTAATTTGAAATAACAACATTATTATTTTTAACTAATAATAAAATATTGACACAAGAAATTCAATTTATTTTAATAACATCAATTTCTTCACAAAAATAATCAAATCGTCATTTAAAGCAACATATTCTTTTCACATATATTTGAGAAATCAATTAAATATATTTTATATTTGCAAGTATAATCATCAGAAAAATACATTAAAATAATAGCTAAGTGTGTGGGTGAGATTCCATCATCCTCATAAACGTCTAATGGCTAAAACAACTCTACTTGAATAATTTATCTATATTATTTCAAAAATATACAAGAATAGAATCTATAGAAAATTGAATATAGTTTCTAAACTACTCGATTTTTATTTTATTTTTTCAATCTATTTGGAAAAAAATTGAAATTTTAATGTAGTAGTACTTAAATTTCAGGGAAAAAATAAGAAGTAGGTGTCTATTTGGCAACCCTAACCATGATAAAATGATAATATTTTTTTATAAGATTTTAGATATAAGTAGAGGACTCATGTTCCGATGTGATGCATATTTTTTTGTAATTTTTCCCCAAGTAAATAAATTTTAATTATGATTTTTTTATTACAACTTCAAAAAAATATAAAAAATCATATGTCTGACCACCTTAACTTGGACAAAACTTCATGAAATTCATTTTTTTTAAATCCTATAGTTTGTGAAGCATAGAATGTGACACATGTTTCAGATTCAAAAAATGTGACATCGTTTGAAAGTTACAGATGTTTTTCAATCATCCTATCAAGCAGGACTTTAGTCGTAATTCAAATAGAAAACAAATCATAATTATTTATTAAATTGAAAGTAGAACATAATTTATATTGGTGGAAAGCTGAGAATATCCTTTAAAAACCCTTTTCATTTCATCATTTTTAGGTTAAAAAGGGTTGTTAGCTACATGAGCCATCATATCACTTACATATCACCACTTTTTGGCCCATCATGATCCTGCACATACCCGTATCCGGGTTGAAACATTGAGCATACACGTGAACTAGTTCTAGGCAATAGTGTACCAAGGGGACCATATACTGTCGGAGACCGTAAAACCATAGCTTGTGCACAAAAGAATCCTAGTTATTAGTCTTTTTCATCATTTTGTAGGCTGCTTCCCTAACACTCTTATGGTTAGTTTTGACGATGAGGTCATGAATGTTATCCCACTCTTCCATTATCAAGGTCTTGTCCTTATGATCAGACTTCTTCTCTATGGCCCGAGTATAAGGCCACCTGGCTTTTTAGGGAATCCTAGTGAGGCATAAGAGACAACGTCAAAAAAATTGGTCATTGGTGCTGCCAACATGGCATCCATCAAGATCTGAACCGCCTCTCCTTGTGCTTTTGTTTAAGGATTCTGGGCCATTTCAGGACTCTGTGAATTTATGCAATGTTGAAACTTTTGCAAATCAATTAGGTTCTTCCCAGCAAACCATGTACTCAAAATCTCTTGCAATGAAATGTGTATCTAAGACTCCTTAGTGTTATTCCTATGTATGTAACACTTGTCGTTCTCAACTAGAGTTGTAGACAACGGTTGCCTTTCCTGCAATAAATTCGACATGTACCACCAACTCTTTTTGTGCATGGAAAATGAATTCCCACTTCTCCAAAAAGAGAATAATTCATGATGACAACTAATCCTCATGCCTTATGGTACCATCCCTTGGGAAATTGAGCCACAAATTGAAGAGATACAAAACAAATTCGCATGCTTTTGCACTTAATAACTTTGGAAAAAATGATTAAACAAGGGGCATCATAATTACTCAAAAATATTTGAGTTCATCCTTGGAGACTGAAAAACATCCACAACTTGACACTTAGCACTTGGCCATGTGGACCATCACCTGCACCTACCATGAGTTTAAGCTGATTAATTACCTCTTCCTAATTTGCACATAGCAATTCGTACACAACAACCGTAACTTGGTGGCATTTTCGAGATTCCAACCTCGAGGGAATCCTTGATTTTTCTCTTGATTATCCTCATGCTTATCACATGCATGTACCCAACTAGGTATGTAAATATACCTAAGGATATTGGTAGAAATTATACCAGCAATTGGGTTTTTTGATAAAGGAAATAGATACTTCTATTAGGCTCACTAGCAATAAGTCACATGCAACTTTCCTAGGTGAGATATCTAGCCGACGTTAAAAGCGCATGACCAAGAATAAGCATTCCTTGGCCATAATTGCGATGAAATGAGTTCTAGGAAGGGATTGCATAGAGATGAGTACAAGCACAGAGTAAATACCAACATTTTCTCTCATTTTGTTGCATTCTTGCTTGACATTCAGATACCAAAGTGGATGATACTAAGACTCATCAAGGAGATCTTCCCAAAGTGCTACCTCGGAGGCCTTGGCGAAGTCCTGACTAATGTGGTGCATGGCCTCAATCTCCCCAGAGCTAGTGATCTTCACCGACATATTGAACAAGACGCAATGGTGCCCTGGGTGCCATTCTTAGGTGGGTTTCACCTTATGGCAATTGGAGAACACCGTTAAAGAGTTTATCATTCTTGTGACTTCCTTCGGAGATGCTACAATGTAGTTCTCTTTTATGATGTGGAGTGGTACACCAACTTTAGAAATATGGTGATCCACCTCCAATTGTCATTGTTGTCGTGGATGCTCTTACTATTGTTGTTGCCCCTACTATTGTTGTTGATGCATTTCTCAATGTGCCTACTGCTATCGATGGTGATGATACTCCGAATGAAGAATAAATTCCTTTCTCTTCCTTTTTCTTATATATGCCTTAGAAGGCGATTAATACATACACTCGAAAAGTATGGCCAGAGAGCCATTTTTGTATTGTAATACCTCAAAGCATATGAATATAAATCTCCTTTTTGTTAATTTTGTGTCTCCTTTGCACTCTCTTCTTTTCGTAACATGGGTTTTTAACCAAAGCTCAATCCAAATAAAACATAAAGGAAATATTTATATAATTACATAGGTAAAATAATTAATGAAGCTAATTGAACAATTTGAGGTGAATTTCATTGACTGGAATTCCCAATGCTTCTTTTTCCATATTTTCCAATTCAAATGTTTTATGTTGCTTGCATTGAATAATATGAAATGGGCCTTCCCACAGACTATCAAATTTCCCATGTTGGCCAAGCTTTGCAGCTCTCTCATTGAATTTTAGCACTAAGTCTCCTCACTTAAGATTCTGGTCGGAGGTCTTATTGTCGAACCACTTCTTAACTACCTATTGGCGATTGTTCATGGTCATCATAGCTTTTCATTTTTCCTTTGGCACCTCCAACAACTCAGCTAACTTACTCTCCATGGCTTTGTTTTGTTCCACCTCTAGAGGCTTAAGCAGTTGTAGTGCGGTGTATGGCTTTTACTTCTGGCGAATAGGTTTGTACCTTTTGTCAGCTCTATAGTATGTTGTATGATTTCAGGATCATATCCCTTAAGGTCATCATATGACGAGGATACTACTCCATATATTTCACAAATATGTATGAGTCATTATTTATCATGTTGTGGGACATCTTTCTCAACCCTAAGATTCATTCCATCTCCGATCTAGAGGTCTGCATAATCACTTTTATCCACTATGAATTTTTGGGAACAGGTGCCTCAACTTCTAGCTTGAAAATCTGAAAAAGACTTGGTGAATTTTTCATCCTTCTCATCCTTTACCTCTCTACCATTGGGAGCTCTTTTTAGAGGCGTGGTTGTGCGATTTACCGCCTTATCATGGGCCTTTGTTTCTCTATTCGCGGTTGGGCGGTGTTACCGCCATATCGTGGGATCTTTGTCTTGAGCTGGGGGTAGTGCGGTTGACTAGGTAGTCGGTTTGATGGTTTACCTCCCTACCGCAAGGGTTGCTCGTTGGTGGTGGGGTGGCCATGGTGAATAGTGATAGTCAACAAAGAGCACTTACCGCCTTACTGTGATGTCCTTTCGGCCACGTCACGGTGGCGCGGTAAGCCTTGGCGATCAGAGATGACACTTACCTCCTTACCGTGGAGGTCTTGTGATCGAAGTGAGGTAATGCAGTGGGTTCGACAGTCGGGTCTAGTGGTTGCCTCCATACCACAGGAGGCGTTATTCAGTCTCACGGTTGGGCAATGGCACTGCCATACCACGGAGGTCTATCAACCTTGGAGCAGTGTCGCGGTGACACCACCATACCATGGTGGCCTCTTTGGCTTTAGGCGGTGGTGTTGTACAGAGCTCAATGACATTGTTTGACTGTTCTGACTTGACTGGAAGGAGTGGATGAATGGCAAGGTGACACGTGGAAATTAATCAATGATTGATTGGTTGAAGTCTGGAGCGGTGAAAGCATTAATTGCAAGACGTGTTTGAGCTGATGAAAAAATTCAATTAAGGCAAGAAGAATTAATGCCTAGGCAGCTTGATGCATGATTTTACGGAAGATTGGTCAAAAGATCGGATTGCTTGATTGATGAACGGTGCATAATTAAGGCATGCGATTGGTTGGTAAGAATAATGTGATGTAAGACTTGTATAGTCGATTACATTGAGATAGTCACTAAGGTGACGAGTGAGGAGTGTGTGTTAGGATTCATTGTATGGTGAAAATAATTGTAACAGTGAGAGAAGTTCAACTGAAGTCTACTACTGTGAGTTGATGATCAGAGAGAGAAGTCTGTTAAAATTTGTATGTAAATATTTTTACTATAATACAAATTGATTGCTCTTGGTCTGGTGGGTTTTTTTTCCCAAAAAGGATTTCCCACTTAAATCTGGTTTATCTCTGAGTGATTGTTCTTTTCTTGTTAATCTTGTTATCCTATATTTTGTTCATCTCAATTGTTTTAAGAAGTTTTAAAACTGGTCTTTGCACTTCTCCTTTGTAGTTCTAGCATTAGGAAATCATTTCCACACCTCTGCTTTTCCTTTCAAGTGGTATCAGAGCCTGGCCAATTATGTTATCCGTGTTAGTAAGGCTGATTTTTTGTGCTAATACTATTCCAGTAGGAGTCTTGCAAAGTTAGAACCTATTTATTTTTGAGATGGCGAGTACATCAGGTAGAGTAGAGATTGAAAAATTCAATGGTGGAAACTTTGAGTTGTGGAAAGTGAAAATGGAAGGCTTGGTTGTGGATAGAGACCTCTGGGTTGTTGTGTCTAGAACTATGCAGCAAGGTATAAAGCAAGAAGATTGGGATCTTGCAAATAGAAAAGAAAGAGGATTGATAATACTTTGTCTAGTCAATTTTGTACTCTTGAACGTCCATGAGGAGAAGTTTGCAGTTTCATTATGGAAGAAGCTTGGTGATATTTATTAGGGAAAGTCTCTGGTAAATAATTTATTACTGAGGAAGAAGTTGTACTCCTTGAAGATGGAAGAAGGTGCATTTGTTGGAGACCATCTTAACTCATTTAATATGAGTGTTGCTCAGTTGGCATCTATGGGTGTTAAGATTGAGGAGGAGGATCGTTGCATGCTCCTATTATGTTTGTTACCTAACACTTAGGATCATCTTGTAATGGCTATTGGAAGTACGACCACTACTTTCAAGATGGAAGTCGTTGTTGCCTCACAGTTGTCTAAAGAGATGCAGAGGAAGTCTTCAGAGATGGCCAAAGAGGCCCTTGTTGTTCGAGGTAGATCGAAGGAGAAAGGCAAGAAGAAGGACAATAAGTCTAAATAAAAATTTGAAGGGAGATCATAGTCTCTTGGTAAAAATTCTAAGGGGAAATGTTGTAACTATGGGCAGCCTGGTCATATCCGAAAGGATTGTAAGGAGAAGAAGAAGAAGAAGAGTAACACTTCAGATAATGACTCTTATCAGAGTGATGTAGATGCTTTCATTTCAGCCTTGGAAACTCAGGCATCAGATGATGTCTGGCTAGTTGACTCAGGTGCATCTTTTCACATGACGTCTCATAGAGAGCGGTTCACCAAGTAGGAAAAGTATGATGGTGGAAAGGTGTACCTGGAAAGTGATTCAACATTAGAGATTGTTGGTCGTGGAAGAGTCAAAATACAGTTCCTTGACGGAAGAATCAAAGGGATTGGTGATGTACTACACATACCAGGTTTGGATCAAAACTTACTTTCTATTAGTAAGCTGAATGATGCTGGTGTGGAAGTTTCTTTCTCGAGTAAAGGATGTAATATGGCTAGAGATGTAATGGTGTTGGCTAAGGGTGTACATAATGGCACTCTATACAAGCTATATGCACATCTTGTTCAATGTAACAACGTCTCTACAAAGTCAAGCAAAGTTATTCCTATAGAGAAGGATGATGAAGCTCCTTTGGGTGAAAATTCCTTGGAGGTGAAACCCCCAGCGGAGAAGACCATGTTGTGGCATCATAAACTTGGTCACATAGGTGAGAAAGGTTTAAAAATCTTGTTGAAGGGCTTGATGACTGTAACCTCGAGTTCAATTTTTGCGAACACTGTATTTATGGAAAGCAACACCGTGTTTCATTTTATTTGAGTCCTCATAAATCTTCTGGTGTACTGGATTATGTTCATTCTGATGTGTTTGGTTCAGTTAATGTTCCTTCATTATCAAAGTCTAGATATTATGTTTCCTTTATTGATGACTATTCGTGAAGGGAATTTATTTACTTTCTTAAGAGTAAATCAGAAGTGTTCAGTCGGTCTAAAGAACATAAAACTTTGGTAGAGAATCAGAATGGAAAGAAAATTAAATGCTTAAGGATGGATAATGGTGGTGAGTTTTATTCTGTAGAATTCGAAAGGTACTACAAAGACCATGGGATTAAAAGGCATAAAACTACACCTTATACTCCACAATAGAATGGAGTTGCTAAAAGGTTGAACATAATGTTAATGGAGAGAGCGAGAAGTATGTTGAGCAGTGCTATTCTGGAGCACAATTTTTGGGCTGAGGTTGTGGCTACAACATGTTACCAGCTAAATTGTTCACCTTTTTTCTGTTCTTGTTGACAAGACACCTTTGGAAGGGTGCTCTAGTAAGAAGCCCTCTCTCAGACATATTCATGTCTTTGGCTGTGAGACATATGTATATGTGTTGAATGAGAAAATATCAATGTTGGAGAACAAGGTTGTTAAATGTATCTTCATCGGCTATGGCATTGGTGTGAAAGGATACAAGCTTTGGAATCCTAATACTGAGAAGGTTCTATACAACAGAAGTGTAATATTTCGTGAGATGAAACCTTCAGTAGTTGATCCATAGCTAGAGATAGATAAAAGAGAAAAGAAGAATGATGTAGTTCAGATTCCTCTGACTCCAGAAAAAGATGAACTATAGGGTGTACCTGAAACTGAGAAGAGTTCAAGAAGCTTTGAGGGTTCTGAAGATGAAGAACCACAACCTCAGCCTGTAAGAAGGTCTAGATGTGAAAAATGACAACCTGATAGGTATGGTTTCTCTATGTTAGATTTGAACTATGCCTATGCTTCGATTACTAGCACTGATGAGCCTAGGACTGTAAAAGAAGCTATTAGTTTGTCCGATTCAAATTCCTGGTTGGAAGCCATGAATGAAGAAATGGAATCATTGAAGAAATATGAAACCTAGGATTTGGTACCTTTTCTTGAAGGGCGAAAGCTTGTTGGCTGTAAATGGGTATTCAAGAAGAAGACTAGTCTAGATGGAAGTGTTGAAAAATATAAGGCAAGGTTGATTGCAAAGGGATTTTCCCAAATAGAGGGAATTGATTATGGAGAATTTTTTTTCCTTGTAGCAAAGCTAACATCTATTAGATTTTTTTTGTCACTAGCAGCAGCGCATGACTTAGAGATCGAGCAGATGGATGTGAAGACAATGTTTCTCCATGGAGAGCTGGAAGAAGAAATTTACATGTCCCAGCCTGAGCACTTCATTGAAAAAGGTAAAGAAATTCTGTTCTGCAAATTAAATAAATCTTTGTATGGTTTGAAGTAGTCCCCTAGAATGTGGTACCATAAATTTGACACTTTTTTTTATTGTCTATGGGATTTGTGAGATCAAAATCTAATCATTGTGTTTATTACAAGTCTGAAAATGATCGTGTGCTTGTTATTACCCTCTATGTGGATGATATGTTGTTCATAGGAAATAGTAAGTATGATTTTTGATCTTAAATCTCAGTTGTCTGTAAAGTTCGAAATGAAAGATCTGGGTGCAACAAAGTATATTTTGAGGATGGAGATAACCAGGGATAGAACAAGTAAAAATTTTTGGGTCAACCAGAGTAAGTATGTTAAAAGTGTTCTGGAGAGATTTGGTATGGATGATTGCAAGCAACTAGTTGTTCCAGTTATGCAGGGAAAAAAGCTATTTGTTGAAGACTATCGGGTGAACCCACATAAGTGGTGAACACTTTTGTGGAGGAAGGGAAAAGTCATTTTTTCCCTCTACACAAAGTGAAGGGGTTCAGCCGAACCAAATTGTTTGACCGAACCTTTAACATTGTTCGGTTGAACCACAAGATTCAACTGAACCTTATGTTCGCTCGAACTCCATTGACATGTGAACGGAAATATTAAAATAAAGGGGTTCAAGCGAACTAGGGTTCGGTTGAACCCCCTTAAGAGGGATTTTAAAAAAAAAACTTTGTCATTTTCCCAGACCCCCCTAATTTCCTTCATTATTTTAAAGGGGTTCGAGTGAACTAGGTTTGGCCAAACCCCTTTAAAAGGTTCGATAGAACATAGGTTCGGCCGAACCTCTTTAAGAGGTTCGGCCGAACACCCTTCTTCCCCTATCTCCTCAAAAATTTGATTTTTTTTGTAAAAAATTATCGTTCGAAGCTCAATTTGAAAATGAAAATGTAGAAAAATTCAAAAACCCAACTAGATAATGATAGTCCTTAGAATGATCTATCCATTGAATATAATTTTAATATAATTTGCTTTTATTATGTATTTTATTTTTTAGTTTTATTAAACATAGGTTTTTCACTGAAAAATCAAAATCTCTGGTCTGCACATGTGGAAAAATAGCAGATTATCAAAATAATTTTTTTAAAAATATGTTGAGGCTGGGTATTGATTTCCTTGATCCATTAAAAAAAAAAAAAGAATTTTGATTCATACAAAAAATGTTATGTTGTATACAGTCCGCATATGTCTGAATTGCAATTGGTTTGACTTTGAAACTTGATTAAGGAAAAATATTCAACAAAAAACTATGAGACCAAATGGAAGTACTAGATATCGTAGTTGTAAATCTAAATTCGAAAAAATTAGAATTTTATCATTCATACAAAAAAAGTTATGTTGTATACGGTGAGCGTCACTTTTTAAAAATGTTGTTTTCTGAAAAAAACCAGTTTTCGTGGGAGATGAAAAAAAAAGTGCAATCTGATTCCAAAAATTTTGAAAAAAATATTTTTAGAATCTAGAGAGAAAATGTGATGAGACTCTAGTTTGTATCATTTTCAAATTCCTCACAGTTTAGCCGCTACAACAGCGCGAAAGTGAAGATTTAGTTAAAAATAATAATTGCAGTGTCCAGTTTGCCCAAAAATTGTAAGCCATTATTGTGGGATCACCATGTCCTAAATCTTCTATTGAGATGGAGGACATGAACAAGGTACCTTATGCAAGTGGTGTTGGTAGTCTAATGTATGCAATGGTCTATATAAGACCAGACATTCCCCAAGCAGTGGGAGTACTAAGCTGTTTTATGGCAAATCTAGGAAGATCACATTGGGATGCTGTGAAGAGAGTGTTCAGATATTTAAAGGGGACTTCAAAATATGCTCTGTGTTACCATGGCAGTTCGGTTGCATCGCAAAAAATACTCAGCATTTGTGGATATGTAGATTCTAACTGGGTAGGGGACATTCATAGCAGAAGATCCACCAGTGGATACACTTTCATGTTAACTGGTGGTGCAGTCAGTTGGATGAGCAAGCGACAGGCTATAGTCATTTTATTCACTACAGAGGCTAAATACATGGAAACAACACACACCTACAAAAAAGTTGTTTGGATGAGTCGATTGTGTTTTGATATTTATTTTAATGCAGGGCAGACTACAATTTGTTGTGACAGTCAGAGTGCCATTTTTTTGGCAAAGAACCCTACTTTCCATGCTAGGACGAAGCACATTGATGTGTAGTATCACTTTGTTAGAGACATGGTGGAGGATGGAAAGGTGTGTTTGGAAAAGGTTGACAATTTAAAGAATGTTGTAGATGCATTAACGAAGCCAATGAGCACATACAAGTTCAGATGGTGCACAGATTTGATGGGCCTTGGGGCCTATGATCATCAGTAAATTCAAAGTCTAGAGGAAGCCAAGATGTCTTTGTCAAGTGGGAGTTTGTTGGGAATAGGTGCCTCAACTTCTGGCTTGAACCTTTGAAAAAGACTTGGCAAATTTTTCATCTTTCTCAGCCTTTACCTCTCTACCATTGGGAGCTCCTTTTAGAGGCGCAGTTGTGCAGTTTACCACCTTACCGTAGGCCTCTGTTGCTCTGTCCACCGTTGGGCGGTGTTACCGCCATACCGTGGGATCTTTGTCTTGAGCCGACGGTAGCGCGGTTGACTATGCGGTTGGTTTGATGGTTTATCTCCCTACCGTAGGAGTTTCTCATTGGTGGCGCGATGACCACGGTGAATGGCGATAGTCAGCAAAGAACACTTATCGCTTTACCATGATTGACTTTTGGCCATGTCACGATTGCACGATAAGCCTTAGCGATCAGTGATGACGCTTATCTCCTTACTACAGAGGTCTTGCGATCAGAGTGAGGTAGCGTAGTGGGTTCGATGGTTAGGTCTAGCGGTTACCTCCATACCATGGGAGGCATTGTTCAGTCTCACGATTCAGTGGTGGCACTGCCATACCGTAGAGGTCTGTCAACCTTGGAGCAGTGTCGCGGTGACACTGCCATATCGCGGTGGCATCTTTGGCTTGGGGAAGTGGCGTGGTAAAGAGCTCGTGGACATTGTTTGACTGGTCTGACTTGACTGGAAGCAGTGGATGAATGGCAAGGACACGTGGAAAGTAATGAACAATTGATTGGTCGAAGTCTGGAGTAGTGAAAGAATTAATTGCAAGATGTGTTTTGACTGATGATAGAATCTAATTAAGGCAAGAAGAATTAATGTCTGGGAAGCCCGATGCATGATTGCAAGGCAGATTGGTCAAAAGATTGGATTGCTTGATTGGTGAATGGTGCATAATTAAGGCATGCAATTGGTTGGTAAGAATAATGTGATGTAAGACTTTTATAGTTGATTACATTGAGATAGTCACTAAGGTGACGAGTGAGGAGTGTATGTTAGAATTCATTGTATGCTGAAAAGCATTGTAACAGTGAGAGAAGTTCAACTAAAGTCTGTTGTTGTGAGTTGATGATCAGAGAGAGAAGTTTATTAAACTTTGTACGTAAATCTTTTTACTATAATACAAATTGATTTCTCTTGATCTGGTGGGTTTTTTTCTCGAAAGGGTTTACCCACGTAAATTTGGTTTATCTCTGAGTGATTGTTCTTTTCTTTTTACTCTTGTTATCCTATATTTTTTTCATCTCAATTGTTTTAAAAAGTTTTAAAACTGATCTTTGCACTTCTCCTATGTAGTTCTAGCATTAGGAAAGCATTTTCGCACCTCTACTTTTCCTTTCACGAACCTCCTCTTGTCATTCCTAGCATTGTCACAATCAAGTAGGTTTTTTAGAGTGACAAGTCCCTTTGGAAGCTTGCTAGACCTAAGCTGGATAATTTTCCCTTCATAGGCCTTTGCAATCTTCGACTGGACTTGGTTAGCGAACTCTCCTAAATGCTGAATGTATGAGGCGATGTGTTCATCACTTTTGAATACTTTCCAGATCTAGTCATTATTTGGGATTACAGATCAGATGATTACTCGCACATAGTACATATTCTCAATCAAATCAAAAGTTGGGTCAAATTGGGATCCAATTGTTTCCATGCAATTTGCAATTGCATTCTACTCTTTGGCCACCTCTTGAATATTGAAAGCTTCAAAACTTTCAAT
Organism: Sequoiadendron giganteum; assembly: GCA_007115665.2. Lineage (NCBI taxonomy): Eukaryota > Viridiplantae > Streptophyta > Pinopsida > Cupressales > Cupressaceae > Sequoiadendron > Sequoiadendron giganteum. The sequence continues at coordinate 196,394,145 of CM021107.1, read as the reverse complement.
CAGGTCCCAGACCCTATGTCTATAAGATCTCATATGGAAATTCTTCACTGCAGAGACTCCCCAGACCTGATTTACTATTAACTTAGAGTCTCTGAACACCATAATCTATTTAATGCCCATCTGATCTGCAAGGCTTAAACTTTGCACTAGGCCCTCATATTTATCTTCATTCTTCAAACAGGCAAATTGAAAGCAAAAAGACCTGAGTGTCCTTTTATTGGATGGGAATTTCAAACATATCTTAGCTCCTACACCAAATTTACATATCGCTCCATCAAAATGCAACGTCCATAGCCCTGAGGGTTGATTGCCCTCGGGTTTCTTCATGACCCTCAAAATCTCTTGATCTTTATCATAGATGGCATAAGTTCCCAACCTAGCACTTGGCATGATAATTGTCGAAAGAATCAGTGTCTATAAATTCACTCAAGAGGACCTCCTCTTGATCAGTTCTATCTTCGATGACCTTCTCATCTTCAAGTAACTCAATACAATACATCTCATCTTTGGTGATAGAAGTATGACTTTCCTCAAATTTGATCATGGCTTCATGTATTACATGTTCTAAATGCAAGGGTTCAGATACTATCTTCATTTTAGCTCCATGCTTGGTCCTGAGGATCAAGTGTGACCAATCCAAGGAAAGATATCCACCAATCTTGGAAGTGAACTCTCGGGATAAGCAAAGACCAAACATGGGAGGGGTCCATCAATAATCACAGTATCTTGGGGAACAATGATGCTAGCGTAGGAGAACAGAGTCAAAGGGAGGTTCTTGATGACACCTACAGTTTGAACCTTATTCCCATCAAGCTACATAACCCCTTTATTTAAAGGTTCATAGCTAAGTCCTAAGGCTTTAGCTATTTGCTTGGGCATGACTGTGATGGTAGCACCAGAGTCAATGATAGAATTGTGCAATAATTTCTTACCCACAATGAGGGTCAAGAAGAAGGTTTTCGATTGAGGCTTGCCTATACTTTTAGTAGAGAATTCTTCTCCATTGTTCGTGAGGACTTTTTCCTTAGATGGTGCATCAATGGAATTTCCTTTGGAGGGTTTCTTTGTCAGCTCTATGCTTGTATCTTCTAGTAGGGATTTCTGCAAGATTGACTTATGCTCAAAAATAGCTAAGATATCCAAAAGGGATACATTAGTAGAGGATTTCTTCAACTGTTCCACCACATTGAAGGGTAGCGGGTTCACAAACTTTTTCCTCTTAGATCTTATTATAATAATCTCCTTGCGGGGGGGAGATTTCTATGCAATTGTGGGGGTACCAAAAGCTTGGTCAAGAACACTTTTGGGCTGTGGAGTGACCGGTTCGCCTATGAATCTCCTCTTTAAGCAAGTGTTGTGGTCTGATTGGACTTGTAGGGCCTCCAATGTGGATGCCTCATTTGTAAATACTGACTCTTCTTCCATCCATAAGAAGAGGGCGTAGTTAAGTGAGCTATATTGTTTCTTGCTCCAACGAAATCCCTTGCATTTGTGCATTGAGTAGTGCATCTTCCATTTGTGGAGAGGTATATGCATAATCTCCTGAACTTGACACAACAACTTGGCTATGTTGTTCCACCACTCTTTGTTGTAGATTGCCACGTAGACAATTTTGGGGCATATGTGCTTCCTTAGAGGGGAAGCACCAGGGTTTGATATCATCAACAAGATTATTTTTCCCCACTACCAACTCTCTATTTGAACTCAGTGGGACATTAGGAAATGGTGTAGCTACTGGAACCATCTAATTACTTGTTTGAGCCTGTGGACTTGTGCATGAGCCTCCTTGGAACTGGTTCTATTGGTAGGAAGGTCATCTGCATTGGTAATTTTGGTAAGATAACTTCTAGGGCATGGACTAATCCCACTTGATGGTAGTTATTTCATTCAAGATACTTTGTAGGAACTCCTTGACATCGCTCATCTCATCCCTTGAAGAATTAGATATAGAAGCAGTGTTTTGTTGTGTGCTCGGATATGCATACATAGATTGAGGAGGAGTAGGTGCACTAATTGAAGCTATCTCCAAGGCAGGAGCTGTCAATTCTATAAATATAGGAATCACAAGCTGAGGTGGTAGCTTTCCGATATCAATTATATTGTTCTCTTATGTAACAACAGTTTTATACACATTTGGTAAGGTGTTCCCACCAAAATCCTAAATCATCATTGGGATGTCAGCATTAATAGATTTCAGGTAGAACATGAATGCCAAATTAGGAGGTGGGTAGATCATAGTCTGGATCCTCTACCAAGTCATATGGAACCTAGCATTGAAGTCATTCATGGCATCTTGAGGGGCTTGCTTGATGGTCACCAGCTATTGGAATAGCGATGACTGATCTCCGTTGTTTGAAAAATGCTCATAAAAAGGATCCTCAAGCTGATCCTAGGTACCAATGGTATTGGCTCCCAGAGTGTAGTACCAATGGAGGGCCATGCCTTTGAAGGAGGCCACAAGTAGCCTTAGTGCTGCATTTTGATCATTTAGACCATGCACCAAACATACGTCCGCCACATCTTGCAGATGTTGGGATGGTGTCTTCGAGCCTTCCTTGGTGAATTTTAGTATGGCTTTCAAAGTAGAGGTGAGGATATTAGCCCAAACGATTGGTGCTACTGGTTATATGGGAGGGCTTCTGACGTCCCATGCCACATAATTTATGTTAGCTATTGGCAACATGGCTAGTGGAGGGGTCAAAATGTTTTCTCTTGCTTGTACTATTACTACCAATGGTGGCACTAGCAGACTAGGGTTATTCATAGTTTAGGATCTCATAATAGGTCTATGGCTTATACACCGACTTAAGATTTAGATACATTCAATACAGTCTCATTGGGTGTGCCAAAATAACTATTGACGCCTAAAATTTCTAGGCAAACAACCTTATGGGAAACTCATTAAATGGGGGACCAATTCCACTAAATTGAGTAACCTTCGAGTTTTTAAAGAATTCGACTCTTCTTGTAATTGGGATTTAGAATGGGAAAAGGGAGCAGATATAAAAAATAAAGTCTAATGTAAGGCAACGTACGAAGATTTAGTGTTTTAGAAACAAGAAACCTTCCTTTCGGATAAGGTTTGAGAGCCTGTACAACAATCTGCATGTCCAAGAATAACATAAAATAAAGATGAAAATATTAAGAAGTTAATCAAATGACATAGTATAACTTCCAGACATATTTACTAAAAAGGAAAAGTCCAAGACATGATCCCAAATATAAATTTTTTATTGAAGTTATAAAAGTTGCAGATAAACTACTTAATACAACAAGTAGCATAGTATAATATCTTATATATCAACTAAGAAATAGAGAGGCCAAACAATTGGCACAGTCTGTAAGTCTCAATACAATAATTAGAAAACACTATAAAGGCTTAGATATTTTTAGTCTCTTTTCAATAATTTTGAATTGTATCTCAAAGAGCAAGCGTAGTATATATAGATTTCCATCGCCATCGAGCTAGTAACTGAAAATATTCCCAAATACGAGTAATGATATCTATCACCATAATTTACCAAAATTGTTGCACCAAAAAGATTTCATTCATCTCACGTAGTCACCTTCGAACAAGATTTGCTCCCCAGCAAATGATGGTTGTAGTCCTAGGGAAGAAGCAATGAAACTCTTCAGGTGACATGTGTCACTCACCCATAGAGTTGGTAAGAAACATGGGGAAGAGACAAAGCTTCTCACTCATTCATTCCAACCTTTCAATTAAAATCCTTGCGGAGAGGTCTACATTCGAACACTGGTTGTGGGGACCACCAAAAATTTGTCTATGGAATGATGTGATGTGGCACGTGAGCATTGCTCAGAGGAAAAAAAAAGGAGAGAGGACTCCAAAAGTGCATGCTTTTGACACATGGCAAAGAGACAGAGCTCAAAAAAGAAGCAAGGGAAGAATCCCCTTCAATGAGTGTGCAGTGGCCACATGGAGCAAACATGCAAGGTCAATGGAAAAGGGGTCAGTGATGCTTTAAACATACAAGTCATGGGTTGGGGCCTATGCAAAAATATCAATATCAACCCGAAGGGAGCTCTAAGGATTTTTCAATCCATAAAGAGAAATATGACGCATTAGATAAATTCAAAGCATTTAAAGCTATGATTGAGAATTAAATCAATTTGAAAATAAAATGTTTGAGGTCTGATAGAGGTGGTGAATTCACCTCCAATGATTTTAACATGCTTTGTGAATTCCATTGAATAAAGAGGAAATTTTCTACCCCTAGAACTCCTCAGCAGAATTGAGTTGTTGAAAGGAAAAACAAAACTATTCTAGAAGTCGCAAGGACTATGATGAAAGAGAAAAATCTACCTAAAGTCTACTGGAGAGAAGCTATTCATATTGTTTTTTAGAAACTTAATAGAGTTCAAGCTGAAACTAATATCACAAAGAATCCTTATGAGCTATTACATGGAAGGATTGCTACTATGAAGTACTTTAAAGTATTTGGAAGTAAATGTTACATGAAAAGAGAAGAAGAAAACTTAGGAAAATTTGATGCAAGGTCTAGTGAAGGTATCCTCCTTGGATATTATATTAAAATTAAAGCTTACAGATGTTACAACAAGAGGTTGGAAAGATAGTTGAAACTGCAAATGTTAAAGTTGATGAAAAATTTCAAATGAAAATGGTGTGTCACATTTTTATCTTTACATCAACTATTTTTTTCAATAGACTAAATGGCACTAGCAATAGTAGATATAACATGTTTAAGTGATTCATTTTTTCTTCTTGGTTTAAAAAAATTGTTAAGTTTTTCATTAATTTTCTCATTTTCCATATTCTCATCGATTGCATCGTGAGTTGACATTGAAATGATAGTTTTTCATAATAAAAAAAATTGTTTGTATAATCCATTGGCATGTGTTCTTATTTGTCTTCAGAAAATCTTACCAGGAAGATTATCCAAAAGAATACTTTCAATTTTTAAAAAACTATTTTCATTTTCAACATCACAAGGATTTTCAGTTTCATTTTCAAATTCAAAAGGATTTTCATTTTCATCAGTTACAAAAGGATTTTCATTTTTCATCAAACCTTTTATGAGAGAAATTCCATTCATCTACTAGCTCTTTTTGGTGTCTGGTCTACATTAGCAACAACATCATCCTTGGGGGGGGGATTCTAGTCTTCTACTCATCTTCTCTCTTTTTGGAGGATTGTTTTTTCCCACTTGATTTTCTATCTTACTCTATTTTTAGAGAGATTACATTATACATGGGTACCTCACTAGGCTAGTACTGGGGACGCATTTATTTTATGCCCACCTAAGTTATGCTTAAGGGGGGGTGTTAGTGTATATATTTAATACACTTAGGCTTTAAGCCTACTTAGGTGCCCACTTACATAGTCGCCCACCTACTTGGTGTCCTTGACACTTTCTCATATGACGTGTCAAGTTAGTTAGGGATTTCGTAGAGCTGTCCACTTACTCTTGACACCTCATGTTACTTTAATGGTAGGAAACTCACCACCACTCCATGTGTGAGGAGTCCTATCCTCATTTCATGGAGGTTAGGTGTCTTTTTCCTCCTTTATATGTACGTATGGTTTTCCTAATACATTGGTTGATTATATGCAAATTTGTTTCACTGTGCTTGTTTCCAATCTTTGAGATTTGTAAGATTTTACAACACATACTTAAATAACTAGATATTTTACTTCTCTAATTTTTTTTGAAATGAATTAATCATTACATAACTAGTTTAGGAGTAATATCTACTATTTTATTAAAGTACATAGCTATTTTCTATATTTATTTATTATAATTAAATAAAAATAAGAATAATTTTATAGGTTATTGCATTTTTATGTAGATCAAACATTTTATTTGCTTTGTATTTTTCTTTTTACATCATCTTTTTAATATTTTTTGTTAATATACTAACCTCATTACACTCTATCCATTGCTCTCCCTATTTTCACACTTCTTAACATAAAAATCATCTAATTCAATGATCAAACAATTAATAATAAATTTTATTTTATTTTTATTAAACAATAGTAAATAATTATCTTATTTTTATTGACCAAAATTTTATCTTTAAGAATTAGAATAATATTGAGATGATTGACTTTCGAGATAGCCCATTATTTCATATAATGATTTAATTTAATTTTATTCTTATGAAAAATGAACTCTTACAAATGACTTTTCATGAAACATAGATCAATAAATTCAATAAAAATTTACAATAATCAAATTTCATATAATATTTAAGTTTAGGTTTACGGAATCAAATACAACACCCGCCTGGTTGCTTTCATGTTTTAAATTGATCACTCTTCCGACATTACAGACAAGCATTGAAAATTGTCACAAATGTAATGGAAGGAGGTTGATGGATATTGTTCCGTAGTTAAAGCTACAAATTTGATCTACTAGCTCTTTTTGGTGTCTGGTCTACATCAACAACAACATCATCCTGGGGGGGGTGGGGGGATTCTAGTCTTCTACTCATATTCTCTCTTTTTGGAGGATTGATTTTTCCCACTTGATTTTCTATCTTACTCTATTTTTAGAGAGATTACATTATACATGGGTACCTCACTAGGCTAGTACTGGGGACCCATTTATTTTATGCCCACCTAAGTTATGCTTAAGGGGGGGTGTTAGTGTATATATTTAATACACTTAGGCTTTAAGCCTACTTAGGTGTCCACTTACTTAGTCGTCCACCTACTTGGTGTCCTTGACACTTTCTCATATGACGTGTCAAGTTAGTTAGGGATTTCATAGAGCTGTCCACTTACTCTTGACACCTCGTGTTACTTTAATGGTAGGAAACTCACCACCACTCCATGTGTGAGGAGTCCTATCCTCATTTCATGGAGGTTAGGTGTCTTTTTCCTCCTTTATATGTACGTATGGTTTTCCTAATACATTGGTTGATTATATGCAATATTGTTTCATTGTGCTTGTTTCCAATCTTTGAGATTTGTAAGATTTTACAACACGTACTTAAATAACTAGATATTTTACTTCTCTAATTTTTTTGAAATAAATTAATCATTATATAACTAGTTTAGGAGTAATATCTACTATTTTATTAAAGTACATAGCTATTTTCTATTTTTATTTATTATAATTAAATAAAAATAAGAATAATTTTATAGGTTATTACATTTTTATGTAGGTCAAACATTTTATTTGCTTTGTATTTTTCTTTTTACATCATCTTTTTAATATTTTTTGTTAATATACTAACCTCATTACACGCTATCCATTGTTCTCCCTATTTTCACACTTCTTAACATAAAAATCATCTAATTCAATGATCAAACAATTAATAATAAATTTTATTTTATTTTTATTAAACAATAGTAAATAATTATCTTATTTTTATTGACCAAATTTACAATCTATTTTTAATACATATGAATGATGTTATTATAAGACTAATGTTAGAGCTTATAGATCCCATTTTGAATACTTATAGAACATATATAAAGATATACATCTATACACATATACATATGCATATGCACATGCACATACACACACATGCAAATACACATACACATACACATACACATACACATACACACATATGTATTGACATATGTGAAGATTATAATTTTTTGTGGATGAACAAACCGAGTTTTGAGTTTTCTTAGATTTAAATGATCACCATTTGAAGTAGAGAACTAGCTATTTTCCATACAAATGCACCTATGGTTATTAAATATATCATGCTTATCTTTTTATTTAGAAAAACTTGTCAAAATTGTAGTTTTTTCCAATAGAACATTATGCAATTCAATTGAGATAAATATTTGAAATTTAAGTTTTAATGATTTGTTGAAAAAAAGACACTAAACTTTTTTGAAAAAATACAACCATCATGCAATTCACTTATTATTCAAAGTAATGACCCATATTGTACTTATTAATGCCTCTACCAACATTGTTATATGAGTGGTGATACTACTCAATTGTGTATATCACATTCATTTGAAAGTAAATTATATTTTAACTTTTTTCACCAACCATATTTGATAGTCATTATTACAGATTACGTCAAAGAAAAATTACTACTTTAATCTTAAAGTAATGACAAATAAATTACTCTTAATTTGCCATATTGCACATTTTTCTTCTTAAAGCTATCATTTAAATTTAGCCAATAAGGACCATTACAAAAGTCACATTTAATTATAATAGGAATTGAGTGGAAAATCATGTTAATTAACATTAGATGATAAGTTATTTGTGTTAATGTAATGCACAACCAATCAGTTTTATTTAATATATTCACATAAGAATAGGAAATACTTATGGAAGAAGGAATACTCATTTAATTTACAATAAGAAATGAATGATAATTCATGTTAACTAAGACTAGGTAATAAGTTAGTTGCCTTAATATAAGCATGGCTAATCAATTCTATTTGTTATTTTTAAACAATACTAAAAGATACCTATAGAAAAAGGACTATTAATTTAATTTATAATAATAATTGAGTGACAATTCATTTTGATTAAGAATTGATGATAAGATATGTGTTTTAATGTAATGCATGACCAACCAATTTTATTTGATATTTTCACATAAGAATTAAATGCATTAATGAAGAAAGGACTCTTCATTTAATTTATAATAGAGATTGAGTGACAACTCATATTAATTAAAACAAAATGATAAATTAGTTATGTTAATATAATGTATGTGAATCAATTTTTTTATATTTTTCAAAGAAGACTAGAATGTACTCATGAAAAAAAAGATTATTCATTTAAATTATAATAGGATTTGAATAAAAAATCATGTTAATTAAGACTAGATAATAACTTGTGTAAATGTAATGCATGACCAATCAATTCTATTTGATATTTTCATATAAGACTATAATATAGTGATGAAAAAAACTATTTATTTAATTTATGATAAAATATCAAATTACTTGTATCAATATTATACAGAGCGACTCAATTTTATTTGATATTAAGATAATGAATTATGCATGGCGAAAGGACGTTTTGCCAGCAAATCCTTGACTACGACAATTTTATGTCCAAAAATGTATAGTCAAAAAAGCATCCTGAAGATCAATTTTACTTTACTAGGTGCAATTAGATAAAAATTACAAGAGAGCAATTTAAGTATCGAGAACACTGTCTTTCATTTTCTAACGAGAGCAACTACAATGCAATTAACAAATCTGGAAGGCTAGAGGAGACCTTTCTCTAACATTTCACTGGACCTCCTTTCCATTCTCTCGAACAGTGCATTGCAACTCTCCAGTCCAATTGCGTGTTCCACAAGGCTTCCCACAAAGCTCCTCACCAGCCTCACCTTCTTCTTCCCAAAAGATTCCACATCACTCACCCATTCCTCAAATTTTGTTTCCCCCATACAACACACACCACTGCATACTTCCAACTTCACAATCTCGAATGCACCGGACACTTCAATAGCTTCTCTCATTTCGTCCGCGTTGGGGAAATACCATGGCAGATTGAAACTGTCTCTTGTCTCAGGCTTGACAATTCCCTATTAAAAGAAGCAGGAAATTTGAAAACACTTCAAACTAAACTTAGATTTGAATACCATCTGTACTCATTCACTGCATCTAATTATGCAGGGATTTAATTGTAGTTTGAGTGAAACTATAAATATGATAACTCGAAGACAGTTGACTGTTGAAAATTATATTGATTTCTTGTTAAAAATTTCTGGATTGAAATTGTGTAAATTTTTAAAATCAATGTTTCGGATCACATTCCATGATCCATCATCATGATTAAGCATGCAACAAGAGAAAAGAATGAAACAAAGATAACAAACTTAGAAAGATAAATAGGTGGGGGTTGAGAGGGCTAGAGGTCAACAGTTAGAATAGACCAAAAAAATAAAATAAAAAATAATAATAAAAATTCAACAAAAACCAACTCCTATTAATGTTAAAAAGGAAATTAAGGAGAGCAAATTAAACATATCAACAAAATAGAATGAAAAAAATAAAATTAAACGAGAGCGCTGCTACAATACTAAAAAGAAAAAAATCAAAAAGAACCAAAACAAATAAATCAACTAATAATTAAGAATACAAAAGAAGTGACTCCAAAAAACAAAGACTACAGATAATAAAATTAATTTCAAAGGATGAGTAAAAAGATAATCAATAAATCTAAAAAAGTAAATAAAAATAAAAAATCAAAGGAAAAAAAACCAAAGAAAACAATTGGCAAAAATAATTAATACTAAAAGAAATACTAAAAATACTAGTAATAAGAGACAACTATTTCAAAATAAAATAGAAACAAAAAAACAAAAAACCAAAAAAATAAAATAAAGAGAAGCAACCTAATTGAGATTGCAAGGGGAGAAAAACAAAAAGGGCCAAGTACACTAATTAAGATCACTCAATCAAAAAGAAGGAATAACAAAGAAGAAAAAATTCGAATAAGAATAAAGGAATATAATAAAGAATACAAAAGAACAAAAGAAAAATCACAATAATTGAAGTAATATAATATAATTTAAATAAACAGGAGGAAATATTCACAAAACAATAAAGAAAAATTAAAAAATAGAAGACACCAAAAGAACAAACAAAATTAAAAATCCTAATTAAGGATACAAAAAAGAAACAAAATGAAGAAAGCCATCAAATAAATAACTAATTAAATAAAAAATAAAAGAAAAAGAAAGGAATTTAAAAAAAATAAAATCAAACTAAATATTAACAAAAGAAAATAAGATAGAAAAAAATTAGCAATACAAAAATAAAATAATGAAAAATAAATAAAATAAACTAAGAAGATGAATAATTAGAAAAATAAAATAACACTTCAAGATAAAATAGATCAAAACCAAATAATAAAATAAAATACCAACATAGAAGGAAAATTTGAGCAAAGTCTACTTATAAGAGAACTAATCCAAACAAAAAAAAGAAAAATAAAGAAGAAATCAACAAACTAAAAAAAGATTACAAATGAAAATAACAAGAGCATTAAAAAGAACGCTAATAAAATAAAAATTAAGATTTCAAAAAGGAGGAACAATAAAAGAATATAAGAACACTAAATAAAACAAATTCTACTAATTCAAAAAAAGAAGCAAAAAGACAAAGACAATAAAGGAAAACTAAAAAGGGTAACAAAAGGAGAAGCAAAAAGTTCAAAGCCAACTAATGAGAAAACTACAAATTAAAAGAAACTAAAAAGAATAAAGCAGTAAAAAGCAAAAAAAACCACACTAAAATAGACCAAAAGACAGGGGAAAGAGAACAAGCAGGAAGGAAGGAAGACCCGCGCACTGGGGCAAAATAGACAACCAAGACCAAGGAGATGAAGAGGAACACAAGACCGAGGAAAGAATAGAGGAAGGAGGGGGTGGAGAGGGCGAGAAAAAGAATACTGAGGAGAGGAACCACTCGAGCTACCAAGATTGGGAACTAAAAGGTTGTTCAAAAGGGGTTTCCAAAAGAGGTTTAAATTCCAACCCCCATCTTGGTTGAGGTTGGAGGGGTGATTGTTGATTTCGATCGCCTCTTTGAGCTTTCTCTTAAAAAAGTTTTCTTTGAACGAGATTTTGGTGTCTTCTAAGAAAATGTGATGCTTGGTTTTCGATGAGTATTCAGCTAAGGCCGATTTTGTGACTCGATCGTGCCTAATGTCAACGGCATGCTCTTTGATTCTCGTGGTAAATGAGGACCAATTTTCTCAATGTAAGAAATACCACAAGAGCATGTCACTTTGTAGACACCATAGTTGAAAAAAGAGTCTAAAGGATCTTTGAAGGAAGGCAAGTGATTTTTATTTTTTTTAGATGGAGGGGGGTTTGAAAGAACAGACTAAGACCTTTTTGAGGAGGATCTTAACAATTTTGTTGGAGATGCCTTCGACATAGAGAAGGGTGGTGAAGGGTTGGAAAGGAGGAAGGGAGGGCTTAGGGTGGCCGGTCAACCTAGCTTTGGCGTGATTGATAGCTCGGTTGATTTGCTTTCTTTTATACCCATTGAGAGAGGAAACGTGGATAACATGGATAAGGTGTTAATCATATTGATCACTAATTTGGATTCCCATCTATAATGAAATTTGCATTGATTACCTCAGAAATAAGGTCGTCCCAAGCTGCTTCAAAGTCGGGTCCACAGTATTCACCCTCTGATGTGACCTGGTGCTCTGCACTCACTCCGCTGGGTCGCCCCATTGCGCATATGAACATGACGCCCCCACTTGCCATTTCCTGTCCTCGCCATCGAAAGAATCCACGCAGATCCTTCTGCGACTGCTCTGCGTATGCTCTAGCCACGTCCTCTCTGCCCCCATTAATCCAAACCTTTCCTCTGTTGTACACACGCGACTCCTCATTCCCTACGCCTTCGGGAACCTGCAATTACACCAAACTGGTTAACAACATCGATACCCAGAGAAATCACGACAGAGACTTTCTCCCACTTGAATTACCTTCGAAAGCCAATGCAATGCCATAATAGACAAGCATACGTGGATGCTGCCATGGGGAAACAGGGCTTGGTAGAAGTTTCCGGGCACTCCAGCTGCCATGTAATCGGGCCTCAACGAGTTCAACAGCATGAACAACCCATTAAAGTCGTTACAGGGTAGATCGTTGAAAAACACCTGCAGCTCAGGAATCGACAGAGCCCGCTCAGAGCACAGCTCTTTTAAGGTCGTCACCACAAAATCCACTTGAGAAACGGTGTTCATTCCGGTGGCGCAGCCCAAGTCTGCAATTCGTAGCAAACCACTGGGATTTTCAATGGAGAGAGATCGAATTAGGCTATGGAAGGCAGGCTACATGGATTTGAAGACGGATCTCTGCCTGCTCGAGTTTTGGGCGTAGCTACTCTCCCCGCTACCCGAGCTCATGTGCAGCGCTTTGCTCAGATTATTTCCGCCATTCACAACTATCCCATTATTCGCGCTGGGTGATTTAAATTCCCCTTTTGCCATGCTTGGTAAGCTTCCAATTGCCATTCGTGCTCTGTGCAAAGGAAATGAGAATGAACGATTATAAAAGCAGATTGTATTAGAAGTGCAGGTGTGCAGTGAAGCGTTCTGGCAGAGCTGCATTTGTATTTATAAATAATAATACCAGCTTCTCTGCCTTCTTTGAGTGGTTTGTTTTAACGTAACCCCTCGTATTGTGTGGTTAATCGTGGGCCTTTAAAAAATGTCACACCAGATCGAAACTGTCGGCGTAACCCTTCGTGTTGTGTGGGTAATCGTGGGCCTTTAGAAAATGTGAACACCAGAGCGAAATTCTCGGCCTGACACCGTCACGTTCCAACCCGTCATGTCTCAATCCAAATTCAGTGACAAAGATCTCTCAGTAATTGAGCACTTTAATTTGGCCCTTTTCAAAATTTTACATAAAATTTCAAAATCACTTTTTATTTTTGAGATTAGCTTGTTTGACATGTGGCTTCCTTATAACTAAGGTTTAAGGGTCATTGAATATGATGTCACATCATTATGTTTTTGTCGAGGTGTTAAAAAAGACTTAAAAAAGTGAGACCGATAGTTATGCACTAAGACATGTATTATTGACACATTGATGTGACATCACATGATTTGTCGCTTTTTAGATCTACAAATACATTTCATTCAATTATGGGTAGTCATCATCAACACTAACAACTTCAACTACTAGTCCAATATTGTTAAAAATATTGAACATTAAATCAACAAATGGTATAGCAACAATAACATATTTTGTGAAAAAGGTAAGAGTGTTTACTGGGTAGATTTAAGACCACTAACTTTAATTATTAGTGCAAATCTTAATAACATTTGAGATCACACCAACCGTGGTGTGGTGTTTTCTGAGCTCAAACACTTTTATTCGTACCACTGGACGTTGAGGCCAATTTAAAACTAGAATCCATATAATTTTTACGAAAAGAATAATTAAAGATTGAACATTGTTTTGTCCTTTATGTGTTACAAGTCGTAGTCTCACAGTCCCCATGCACTGAAAAATGGAATGTTTACGTAAGTCTGAAGAACAACTTCTATAATAACATTTGTATGACATTTTCTAAGATATTAGTTATTCGTTGGTGCTTGTATTGGAGAAGTTGCAAAATTTTAACTACTACATTTTCCTAGAAGTTCAATTTTCAAATATTTTAATACGAAACAATGGCTTCAGGAAAATTCACCGCCAACAATTCAGTGGCAACAAATTCACCTCCTACAATTCATCACCAACAATTCATCACCATGACAAATTCATCTCGTGGAAAATTCACCACGATGAATTGTTGGTGAATTTTTCATGAGATGAATTTGTCATGACAATGAATTGTTGGAGGTGATTTCATTGGTGGTGAATTTTTCAGGAGATGAATTTGTCATGACGATGAATTGTTGGAGGTGATTTCGTTGGTGATGAATTGTTGGCGGTGAATTTTCCTAGAACCGAGAACAGTATATAATATATTAGAGAACCACTTAGGAAAGAATGTTAAAAAGTAGTCCCTTTTCATTATTTTGAAACACACAACTGTGCGCTTTATGAAAGGCATTTTTGAGAAACAATGCTCACCAAACTTTTTTAATAACCATTGACTAATGTAAAATTAAAAATCAAGAAATCTCTATTCCCACAACTTTATATGAAGAAAATCATATTTAAAATTGGATAGCCCTTTGCAATTTTTTTGATATTTATAATTAATACAATATTTTCAAAGATGATATTTTTATTATTTATTATAATTATTTAATGAATTTTGGAATAAAAACTATGTTTAAATTTTAAATTTTTAAATGAACATTTAAAAAACATTTAAAATTACATTCAATAATCTCTCCTCCAAACTTAATTTTAAACATACAATTGTCTACTCAAAGACTCATTTTAATCCAAGCTGAGAACCGAAGTTGGGAACCGAGCTAGAAACCCGAGTTGTGAACTCGAATTGGGAATTTGAGTTAAGAATTTGAGTTGGAAATCCGAGTTGGGAACCCGAATTGAGAATCTGAGCTAGACACCTAAACTAGGAACCCGAGCTGAGAACCAAACTGAGAATCCGAATTGAGAACCGGAATTGGGAATTCAAATTAGAAACGGAATTGAGTACCCGAGTCTTTTAATTGTCTCATCTTAAATTCACAACACCTGTCAATTTTGTTTAGTACTACATATTGTACTACAAGCACTTGCACCCCAATAAGGTGCAATACTTACGTCGATAGGCTGAGCCCACATTATTTACGATCGCGAAAAATAGTGGATGGTGTGAAGAAAGCAATGATCTATCTCACCTATCCCTATCTACCTCTCCCTCTCTCCCTCCCCCCTTCTCTCTCCCTCTTGCTCTCTCCTTCCCTCTCTCTATATCGCATATCCCTCTCTCCATCCCACCTGTTTCTCTCTCTCTCTCTCCTTCCCTCTCTACTTCTCTCCCTCTCTCACTTATTCCTCTCTACCTCTCTCTCCCTCCCCATCTAATTCTCTATAACTCCCCCATCCCTCTCTACCTCTCCCTCCCTTCCTCTCTCTCTCTCACTCTCTCTAGCTCTCTCTTTCCTTCTCTACTTCTTTCTATCCCATCTCTCTCTCCCTCCCTATCTCTATCTCACTTATCCCTCTCTACCTCCGTCCCTCCCTTTACCCTCCTCCTCTCTCTCTTTCTCTATCTCACCTATCCCTTTCTACCTCTCCCTCGCTCCCTCCCTCCCCCCTTCTCTCTCCTTCCCTCTCTATTTCTCTCTATATCACATATCCCTCTCTACCTGTCCCTCCCTCCATTCCACCTATTTCTCTCTCACTCTCTCCTTCCCTCTCTCTCACTTATTCCTCTCTACCTCTCTCTCCTTCCCCGTCTAATTCTTTATATCTCCCCTATCCCTCTCTACCTCTCCCTCCATCCCTCTTTCTCTCACTCTCTTTGGATCTCTCTTTCCTTCTCTACTTCTTTCTATCCCACCTCTCTTTCCCTCCCTATCTCTATCTCACTTATCCCTCTCTACCTCCCTTTGTTCCTTTACCCTCTCTCTCTCTTTCGCTATCCTTCCCTCTATACTTATTCTCCCTCATCTCTCTCTCTCTCTCTCTCTCTCTCTCTCTCTTTCTCTATCTTTCCCTCTCTACTTCTTTTCCCTCCTATCTCTATCTTTCTCTATCCTTCCCTCTCTACTTCTTTACCCTCCTCTCTAATGCATTCCAAAAACAACACTCCCTATACAACTTTAGTTTTTCATTTTTCTATTTGTTTATTGTTTGAACTTTTATATAACACAATAAGCTTTATTTTTATTAAAAAAATATTATATTATTTTATTTAAAGAATTTTTTTATTTTATTTATTATATAATTTTTATTTTTTTATTTTTTGGATTTTATAACATAGAACAAATTTTATTTTTATTAAAAAATTATTATATTATTTTATTTAAAGAATCTTTTTTATTTGATTTATTATATAAATTTATTATTTTTATTTATTATATAAGTTATTTCTTTAATTTATTTATTTCAAACCTTCAAAACAGAAAAACCCAATAATTCACTGCTTCTGAGATCCATTTTTCTTACTCGAATCGGAAAAGGAAGCATCAAAAGATGCGTGAAAAAAAAAAATAGCTTACAGCTAAGATAAGATTAGGCATATTGCCTTCTATGGCAATAACTTGAAGTCTGGAAATAGCATCCCAAATCGCTTTTACATCTGTAAAAGAAGAATTGTGTTTTTCATTGTTCTACAGAAACAGAACATGAAATGTTCTTTCTTCAAAAATCAGTAAAAGTAGAGAAAGAAAGGATTTAATTATTTAGAAAGCTCAGCTATGGAATGCCTGACTTCATAGCCAAAACCTTCTTCCATACAGGTCTAGAAGAAATGTTCTCCCACCATGCATTCACATGTTTCCTGTTCCTAATAAGATATGTCTTATCAGTAGCATTCACTATATACTCTGTATGTGGAAGATGTGACAGGTCAGCAAGGCTGTATAAGTCTCCTGCCAAGTACTTTCTCTCTGATAGACTCTTTTCATACACATCTACACTTCACTTAATTTTTGGGCACACTTTCTCTGTGACAGTCTCTTTTCATACACATCTACACTTCACTTATTTTTTGGACGCTGCTTTCAATAAATGCCTTGTCCTCCCCTGCTGTAAAATTTGTGGGATTCCCGTCGACGTCAGACTGCTGGAAATGCCCGTGTGATTCCCACGTATAATAACCTATCGGCTAATAATAATTGTTGTAATCTTGACAGGCTTTTTTGATCACCAAATTTGAAGAGGACAATAGCTCTTCCAACATTAGAGACAAGTTATTAGAATAATGAGATGCGTGGGATAGTTGTCGTGGATGCTGCCGAACCATTAAAGCCAAAAACTATATTAGGAAATAAGCTTCCGTGGATTTCTATTACGTAGATATTAATATTAGTAATGGCAGGGTCTCCTTTCCGGATAGCCCTGTGGGTCGATGAAAGGCACTTGTACTGGAATACCAAATGGTTCAAAACGTGGAAAAGATAAATTGCATTCTCTTAACTCACAACTTTTGAGGGATTACTGTTATGGCTTTAAAGATCTGCCATAGGTACAGTTAGTACTAGTTGATATATATATATAACTTCGGGGCCTTTCCTCTGCCCTTCCGAGGACATCTTGGGTCTGAAAACATTTGAAGGAAAAATCTAGGAAATGGCGAGTGGATCTTTACGAAGATATGACCACATTAAAAAATGGTCCGACTTTAAGCTTTGCAAAATATGACTATTCCTTCATAGAAGATGTATAGTTTATCACTGATCTAAGATACCATAACTTGATGGTACCATCCCCATACCATGACATGATAGGACAGATTAAATGAAGAATAAACGGACGGAAACAGACGGACGTTTCGAAAGTTTTAAAAAAGAGCAGGAGTTTTAAAATCGGTAATTTTAAAACGATGGACATGTCGTGTCATAAAGAGAATAACCGCGTCCCTGCTGCTAGAATACTTGGCCGCCGCTTCAAAAAAAACAAAGAATTTAACTGAGCATATTTGCCACTGGTAACTGGTAGAATGTAGCATCTGAATTCTCCTACAGCGAGTGTATCTAGGGACGCATTTTTCAGGGAGGAATTTGAAGGACAGAATGTGTTTGTTGATGGATGTGGGAATTTTAGCATGAAAATGTTCCTTGATCTGTCAAATCACAATGCCAACCACTCCATCGTCACCTGAAGCTCTTAAATACAGAATGGATTATATAATTTGGTGGATGGCGGTGATTTTATGTTTATTATAATGATCTTATGAACAAGCTTCAATTGTTTTGGTTTTTGATTTTTCAGGTCTATATGATACCACGAGAAATGTTTGGGAGATCAACGTTTGAAGTGGCAATGTGGCTTCTCAAATGGCTATCGCTTTGGGTGGTGGATTTTCTGTTGCTTTTGGTGGCATGGGTGATGCTGGGCGACACTTTCAAATATGGCCTCAAAAGGTTTGCTATGGGTCCTCTAGAGTTCAAAAATAAATGTGGGAAAATGGGCAGCTCAAGGTACACAGAATGTCCACGTCTCTCTTTCATTATCTGATTTTTATGGTCATGGCATAAGGAGCAGTGGAATGGTTTACAAATCTATATTTTTAGATTATTGCCGACAATAGAAAGTTTCACATCTTGTGGAGTCAAATTCATAGATGGGTAAGAGGAGTTTGATACTGTGGTTCTTGCAAGTAGATATAGAAGTAATGTGAACATGATGTCTTTTTTGTAATTTTTTTTAATCAAATCATTTTATTTTTATCCATCCTTTGTTCTTTTATCAGAAGATGATCCCACCCCTCATGTTGTTGGAGAATGTGAACCATGACTTGGGTAGGTACTTGCAGATGCTTTAGCACAACCAACAACATTCAACTAACACCAACATCTTGGAGAAGTGTTTCTAACCCACCTATTCCCATAACCACGGGGACCCATAGAGGATTACTAGATGGGTGTGACCCCTACCCGTCATCTTGATCTAATCTCATTGCTTGCTCGGCCACTAGGGTATGTTAGAGTAGAATATTCTGCCTAAAATATTCCTCTAGATAAGTTTGCTAGTTGCTAAATTGTTAGGATAATGATTGCTTAGTTGTGCAATCTTGCATGGAGTTGCATGCCTATTTTTTAGTTGGCAGTTGTCATTTTAGATGGCTCATCTCCTACTTTATATATTGTACTCATTCCTAAGGTATTATTCAAATGTAATTATTTAGAGTTTATCATTCATCTTAATTTGTGCAATTGTGTAATTTGCATCTTGACTAGTATTCTTGAAATTTGAAAAGTTCAAAACCCAATCAGTAATCTAAAGGAAAAGAAAAGAAGGAGTGCCCACTATGTGCATATTGCAAAAAGCCAAGACATGATGAGCATAAGTGCTATACCAAGCAAATTGATGAGCTGAAACATCTTCTACAAAATAATCATATTCAGTTGCATTCATCCGTGTCTTTAGGTTCATCCTCTACATCCACTATAGTTACTTCAGAATCAAGGTCAGGCACTATGGTGCATGGATTAGACAAGATGAAAGGATATGCACTCACTGCATCAACACATCCTCAATTTTGCAAATGGATTCTAGATTCATGTGCCTCGCATCATATGGCATCTTCTAAGGGTATCTTCTCTTTGTTTGTGCCTTGTGGTTCACCTAATATTTTGATGGGTAACAATACATATATGAAGGTATGTGGGAAAGGTTTAATTGATATGGAGGATGGAACTATTAATGATGTACTTTGTGTTCCTTCTTTGACATCAAATATCCTTTCTATTTATCAAGTTACTCATAGTGGACGAGGTAAGATAGTTGAGTTCACTCTTAATGGAGTCTACATAAGGGACTTGGAGACTATGGATATCATTGTTATCGAGTTGGTTGATCATTCATCTCATTTGTATTCCTTTTCACATTTTGCTTCTGTTGCAGATAATGTTTCTTTCATTGCATATCACACTCATTCATCAAGTGTGAATCATGTTTGTGAGGAGAAGTTTGGTCTTATACACCTTGGTATTCTAGAGACTAGTGTTGAGCTCCCAACTCGTCCACCTCCTTCTTCAACTTTTAGTGCTTTTATTCAGTAGGTTGATCATAATTTTTTAGATCTTGCTTTGTGAGATGAAAATTTGATAGGGGTTTCTAGCTTGTTTGTGGAGTCTCATATTGTAGAACTGGATGACACACTTGAGGGGGTTTCTCTCTTTGATAACACTTTCAACACAATTGTTATCGCATCTACATTGTTTGTGGAGATTGACATTCATGAGTTTCCTCATTTGCTTGATTTATCATGTTTCTTGGTTGATTTTTTCCATGATTATTTTGTGGCTTATTCAATCTTAGAGACTCCTACTCAGTTATTAGAGACACATGTTGAGACTTCATCCTTCCTTGTTTCAGTTGGACATGAAGTGGCTTCTTCATCAGTCTACGGAGTTGTTTCTTCCAAGGGAAGACATGTTTCTTGTAGACACTGAGCCATTTTTTATTTTAAAGCATTTTTCATCGACTTGTAGTACTATCCCATTTTTAAACATATTGTCGACATCTTCACAAAGACTTTCACTAAGTAGAAGTTTCACTTTCTACAAGACCTTGTGGTGAAAGACAACTTAGCATAGTTACTTCTAGGCACTGTTAGCATTCTGTTTGAGAGAGGGTTTTGTTTCTACAGGGTTTTCCCTCTTTCATCTTTCCTTTCCTTAGATTTTGTCTCCTTAATTAAACTTAAGGGGAGGTGTTAGCGCAATTTAACAACTGTCTAACTTATTGTTGCTTTGCTTTATTGTAAGCTAACTAAAGAAAACCTCTTTGCTCTTTCGTAACTTTTCCATGCTTTATTCCTACGGTTAGCTTTATCATTGTAACTATATGTATTTTCATTGTGAATAATGTAAAATTATTTTTTCCTTGCTCTAAATTTTTTCTGTTATGCAAGTTTTGATCTTTCTTTTTTAGCTAGATTCAACAATGTTTGTGCAGCTGTATTAAGATTTTACACTGCTATGTTTTGTGATCTCTGTTATTTGATTTTTTGGCGTATGTATAAGGGTTCAGGTCCTTGGTTGTTGATGGCTTCGCCCCTCTCTCTATTCGTCAACACATGAGGGAACATGTTTGTTTGATCAAACAAATCAAGTCACTCATTGACATCAATAGAAACCCAAACCCAATCTACTGACAAAAGGGAAGGCCAAACGAAAGGAGTCTCAAACATAATTTTTTTTCATAGCTCCAAAAATAACCTCAGACACACTTAATTAAAAAAGTGACAATTGCTTGAACATCATTATTGATGGCGCGCCACAGATATGTTGAAGAAAAATTCTCTATTGTAGTGGAGC